>PVLD010002987.1:0-152295 GCA_004027595.1 Dinomys branickii
GAGGCTGCAGCTACAAAGAAGGACAAATGGAGTTTCAACCCTCCAACTGGGTAAGATTCTAATTGGCTTATCTTTCTCGAGACTGGGTTCGGGTTGGAGACTGGGTTTGGGACGGGAAGGGCCCTAGGTATTTTGCTGGCTTGTAGCTCTCAGACGTGAGGAGCGGTCTCAAGCAGCAAAGTTTGGTTACCTGGCCCTTGGTATTTTGCTGGCTTGTGGCTCTCAGACGTGAGATGCGGTCTCAAGCAGCAAGGACTCACGCCCTCCGGAGCCGGGAGGAAAACGTGAGAAAAGCCGCTGTGGTAAGTAGGCTTTTTACCCTCTAAAGGAGGGATTGCGTCTCTCTGGTGTGTGCGGAGGGAAAATCCGGCTTTGTGTTCCAAACCAGTTTCTAATCTGAACTGACAAAACAAGTCGGAGGGGCTAAATTACTTCTCCCGGGATTTTGTTGATTGTCTTGTCCATCTGTCTATCTGTTTTAAATGCTTGTTCTGTGTTAACCCGGCTGTGCTTACGTCGTTCAGTGCGTTCCCATCCTTTAGTGCACCTGCTTTCTGAGATCACAATAAAATGGGTTACATGAGTTGGGGGGAGCTCTGATCATACTCCTGCCTTTCCTACCTCTGGCAGCTGTTTACTTAAAAGCTTAACAGGTCCTGATCCTACAGGGCTGCTCCATAGTGCTGTAATTGCTGCTGTTGTGTGAAGCTGTATCTGCTGTGGAGACTGAGGCGGAGCCTGTAACATATCCAGATATAGGAGCAGGCTGAGCTGCCGCCCCCCCTTAAAACAAACTCCATTCAGATAGGTTTGCTAAAAGTAATGTTTGAGTTTCACCTCCCCACCTGGGGTGATTTGTCAACAGATGTTAACTTTGTTTACTTAGGAAGAGAGAAAAACTTTTTAAGGGTGGCTGAGAAACAAATGAGATTAAATATGGGAAAAAATCATCAGACTTTTGAAAGGGCTTCTTTCTGCAGCTCGTCATCCCCTTGACCTACATAAGGGGACAGAGGTGTCACAAGCTGCAGAAATTAAAAAATATTACAGGGATAAACAACCAAAATAAATTAACAAATTGCTAATAATGAGTTTTTGTTTATAAGCCTGTTAAATTCCGAAGTACAGGATAAGATCTTCCTGTAGCTTGCAGAGTCACTCCTGTCTGGGGTGAAAAACCCACCCCAATTCTCTTTAAGGAAACAATTGATCTTGTAATGGGAGAAGTTGGTATAAAGTTAAAAAGGATAGCTATTGTGCCTAATGTGATTGATGGTAATTGTCAAGGTAAGATGTAAGTTTTTACATGTGCCATGGATCTCTGGGTCTTTGAACAAAGAAAATGTATAACACAGTTGATTTTGTTACCTATAGCTAAACCTTCCTTCGTTAAATATAAAGACCTCATGAGAAGACAAGATCCTCAAAATAAGACTACACAAAGAAATTTATTTTACACAAGAAATAAGTAAAACGGGTCTATATGTTGTATAAAAATAAATAATGTTTTGAAGTCCTAATTGATACCGGGGTAAATGTCTGTACTTGCATTGGAACTTTGTTATTCAAAAAAAAAAATCAGATAATGGAGGTTATTACAAGACTTAAGAGATGTTAATGCTTGCTCATTTCCTGTAGGGGCACTGCAACTGGGATTGCTAACCAACTACAGCTCCTAATGACGGGTTTAAATCGTTATAATTTCTTTAGATATATCTTTGCTATGTGAAGTCTTAAAAAGGATTCCACAAGTGCTGTTAAAAAGAGGAAAAAGTCTACATAAGTGATATTAACCTAAAATATAGTAAGTCTTAAGAGAGAAAATATAGAAACACTTGAAAGGTCTGAGTGTGTGATAATATATGTAAAGGTGGTGCCTAAGCTGGAAGCTACAGGAAGGACATAAAAGTTGGTGGTATTTTTTAAGATGGAATAAAATACTAAAATATATTAATTACAGGAAAAAGGTTTTTATTTTTCCAAGTTATTTTTATAACAGAACTCTGACTTATAATTCAATGTGGCCAAAATATATTTGAGTACACGCTGAATTTGTAAACAAATTGTTTTGTGTGTGTGTTTGTGTTTGTTTGTTTCTGTCCAATCTGTAAACAGCTGTTTTATTTGAGCTGAACAAACTTTCTTCTTTCTTATTTTTTGGTTTTTGAGACAAGTGTCTGCAATCTAATTTGGTTTATAGATTAAAGAGTTGCTTCTACCAAGTTGCTGGCTAATCAAAATCATGTTAAAATTGGTTTTATAAATGTCATATGTGTCTAACTATGAATGGATGTTCATAGAACATACAAAGGTGGGTTAAGGTAATTAAATGAAAATCCCTTAGGGTGGAGAGAGATTATGATACAGGACTCCAATTGATAACCAGTTTTTGTTCATTAGTAAGGAGCCTGAATAATCTCCATAGCCTTATGGGAGACACCTTAACAAATATTGTGCAAAATATATTATTGTGATGTTTACATTGGTTATTGTTAAAAGGTGAAATTTTCAAAAGTAAGACAGTAAGGTTTGTTTTCTGATTAAAAGATGCTATTGGTACCAAACTAAATTCTAATTTCATGGTGTATTAAGTGTATTCATGCCTACAAAAGGTACAGTATTCTAATATGTAAAACCAGAATTGTTTATATAATGTTAGAAATCTGCCTTTCTCTTGAGTTCCAGATATTTGTAATAAGGAGTTCGTGTCAGGCCAACATGAGGTCATTACTCAAATGATAATTTTTCCCAAAAACATATATAATGTAAACAGCCCAGACAACATTATAAATTTCTTAAAAGATGTCCTATTTTAAAAAGGTTGGATAAAACTTCATATGTGTTACATAGGAATGATAACTAAAAGGGTTATTTTATTGGGCTGTAAAAATGTTATCATGCTTGTTATATAACAATGCTATGTATGATTTTTTTTGACTTCCAGTTTTCTTTCTAAAGCTATATAACTGTTGTTCTGTTAACATTCCACAGGGATTCAACTACTAGAACATCCATGATTGGGAAAAAGAAAAAAATAACAGTTCTGACTGTATTTTATATTTCAAGGTACTTATAGTGTAATGTCATTAATCTTCTCTGCTGGATGTCTAACAACTGAGTTTTGGAGACCAAAAATTAAAAAGACAAATTGGGCTTAAAGGATACCAATATTTTGGCCAAGCCCCCCGAGGTCAAAATAACACCCAGGATATAAGGGAACCTGTGCTGCAACATCATAACTCGGTTGAGTCCCTGACCTTCTGATCAAGGAGAGTATGGGACCACAGAGAAAAATAATTGTATGGTGTATAGTGTGCCTAAGGAGAGTCACCAGGAGAAAAGGTCTCCCACGCTTTCACAGAAAGGAACTTGGTCGAGCAAAGGCTGTGACTCATCCTGATGGCTGACACTGACACAAGTACTGAGCAGTACTGTACATGGTTCCAAGGTAAATCCTGAGGAGAGTTAACTGACCTTGGCAGATAACAAGACATTAATTTTAATCAGTACAGGTCTCACTTTAACTTGGTCTTAAACAACCAAGAGAAAAGTATGACTACAAGATATTAATAGGTAAAAAAAAAATTAAGAAATAAGGTATACCAGTACAATTAGGATCATGGGGACAAGGGTATATTTGTGTATTACAGGTTATAAAGCACCTCTATGGATGCCATCCTGGAACATGGGGCCATTTAAAAAAAAAAAAAAAGGAGATCTGCAAGCCCATGGTAAAGTCTGCTGCCAACACATCTGTCATGGATCCTACAATGGACTGATTATATTAACATGGTTGTGTCTCTTACTTCTGTTCTGACAATGCTAGTCATATTTTAGTTGCAGCAATGGGAAAGACCTCCAGTCTAACGATCAAGAGAAACACCGCTGCAGCTACACCCCAAGCGCCCTTAGATGGACTCTGTTGGACTTAGCCAGGCTGTACTTGATTCTCTGTGCCTTCCTTGTACCCAACAAGCTATGGCATCCATCGTTCTGATATAACATAGAAAACCTCAATTTTGGAGAACTCCACTCTATGTCAAGAAGAGCCCAGGCCGCCGTCATATGACATACTTTGTATTTCTTAAAGAAAAAAATATGTCATAGAGGGGGGAATGTCTGTTTTACTTTCTAGGTCTTTCTGTCAATTTTAATTTTATTTTAGTATAGGGTAAGAGATATGAATTTAAATTCTTTCCTTTGCATGTGGATAAAGTTTTCCTAACATTGTCTGTTCAAGAGGATATCCTTTCTCCAGTGCTTTGACCCCTTTATCAAACAGCAGATGGCTGAGGTGGGTGCCTGGGCTGGTTCTGTATCTTCAGTCCTGTCCCATTGATCAACATGTCTATTTTTGTGTCAGTACCACCATTTTTTATTACTGTATCTTTGTAGAATAACTTGACATTTATAGTTAATGTGCCAGTTTTGTTTTTGTTCCAGGAAATTTCTTTTGCTATTCTGGGTGTCTCTTTGTTCTATATAAATTTTGGCATTTTTTCTACTTTGTGAAAAAAAAGTTAATTGTGTTTTGATGGTAACTGTATTATATCTATATGTAATTTTGGTAATAGGACCATTTTGACTGTATTAGTTCTGCCAATCTAGGAAAAGGAGATGATTTTCCATTTTTAAAAGTGTTCTGCAACCTCTTTTTTCATGCTACTATGGTTTTTTGGGGTAGAGAACTCTTTTACTTCCTTGATGAAATTAAATCATATGTACTTAAGATTATATTTTACATCACCATGAATGAGATTATTTAACTTATTTCTTTCTCAATGTATTCATTGTAGGTATACAGAAACACTACGGACTCTGTGTTTTGATTTTGTATTTTGACACTGCTAAAATTATTAATCAGTTCTAAGAGTCTATTGAGAGCATTGTTGTTTAGGACCTGCAATGTAAAGTATCCTAATATCTAAAATAAGTACTTCTTTCTCTTTCTTTATTACTCTAGATAAAGTATGATATTGAACAAGAGTTCTCAGAATGGATATCTTTATATTGTTCCTGATTTTAGTGAGAATGCTTTATTTTTCCCCTGTTCAGTGTAACATTGGCCAAGGCTTTGTCACAAGTGGATTTTTATCATTTTGGGGTATGGGGTTTTTTTACATGTCTTTTCATCGTGGTTTTTTATCATGAATAGAAGTTGGATCTGGTCAAGAGGTTTTTCCTCATCTATTGAGATAATCATGCCTTTTATATCCTTGCTTTTGTTCATGTGCCATGTTATCTTTATTGACTTATGTACATTGCATCCCTAGGCTGAAGCAGACTTGATTGGAAAGTATGAACTTTTTAATGATTTGTTGCGTTCTATTTATAAATATCATGTTGAAGATTTCTGTACCTATGTTCTTTAAAGAAATTGCCCTACAGTGCTTCTTTTTTTCTGAGTACTTTTCTGGTTTTTTTATTAGGATATTGATAGTTTCCAGGAATGAGTTTGATGATGTTCTTTAAATGATTTGGATGAATATTGCTGTTAGATCTTTGCTGAAGTTCTGGTAAATTACTGTGGTAAATGCCTTGGGTGCTGGGTTTTTGGTATGGTTGGTCTTGTTTTTATTACTGTCTCTATTTCACTGTCTGTTATTGATCTATTCAGAATTTTATAATTTCTTGATTAAATTTTGGTAATATGTCAATTATTTTTTTATCTCAATTTCATAAATATTTTGCTCTGGCTTTTTTAAAATTTCATTTCTCAACTAGTTCAGATTTAGATTATTTTGTTTCTCTAGGACCTTGAAATGGATCATTAGATTATTTCTTTAGGATTGCTCTAATCTTTTAATGTGAGCACTCATTGCTGTAAACTTTTCTAGGAGAACTACTTTCATTGTGTCCCATGATGTTTTGGTATGTTACAACTTCACTGTCATTTGATTCTAGGAACTTTAAAAGTTTCTTCTGTTTTTTTCTCTGGCCCATTGATTAATCAATAGTGTATTGTTTAATGTTCATTCTTTGCAGAGCTTTTGTTGTTTCTTTTACTTTTGATTTCTAGTTTTATTCCTGTATGCTATGATAGCATAAGTCAGATTATTTACATTCTTTTGTATTTACTGAAGGATGCGTTATAACTTAAAATAAGATCTAATTTTTAAAAGTTCCATGTGCTGCTGACAAGTGTGTATGTATTGTTGATGAAACATTGTATAGATATCTGTTAAGTCAATGTGTTCAAAAGTGTGGTTTAGCTCTGACATTTTGTTAATTTTGTCTGGTTGACTTATTGATGAATATGAAAGTTCTTGATGTCTCTCTGTCCTTTTATGTCCGTTAGATTTTGTTTTATGATATTGGGTGTGTTAACATTGAATGCAATATATTTTACAAGTATTATCTCTTCCTGTTGATTTTTTACCTTTACTACCGTTACTGCCACTTTTTGGTCTTTCCTATTCAGTTTGGGCTGGAGGCCGGCTTCTTCTGAGGTTAGGACAGATGCCTCTGCTTATTTCAGTTTCTAGTCATGTGGACATCGTTTCATGTTTGGTCTATGTGTTTCCTTTTGAATGAGGTGTCTCATCAGCGCATATAAAATTGGTTTTGGATTTTGATGCAATCTGCCACTCTGTGTCTTTTTATTGATGTTAGGACTATTATCATTTAGAGTTATTAATACAACATACTGAATCCTGTCATTGCTTTATATTTTCAATGCAATTTTTTTTTCCCCTTTGGATCAAGTACTCTACCAATTACACATAATTTCATTTGGGCTTTTTGGTACTGGTGGCCTCCCTGTCTCAGTCCTTTACGTAATCTTCAGTGCTGATCTAATGGTCCTGGATTTCTTTAGGATTTCTTCTATTTCTCTATTTCAAAAGATAATTTTACAGAATACGGAAGTTTGGGTTTACAGTTATTTTAAGGCCTAAAAACCTTTTTTCAAGCATTTAAAAAGGCCTGAAAACTTCAAGCACTTCTAGTCTTTAAGGTCTGAACTGGAAAAAGCCTGTTTTAATTAACTCGCCTTTGTATGGACTACTTGCTTTTCTGATACCTTTCAGAATCCTCTCTTGGTGAGGAATTTTTGAGATTTTGACTATGATGTATCAGAGGCTCCTTTTGTTGGTCATGGCTATTTGGGGTTCTATATGCGTTGATTACATGAAAGCTGACTTTTTTGCTAGATTTTCTGCTGTGATGTTAGTGATTTATACCTTTTGAGTCATCTTCTAATCCATCCTTCACTCCAACAATTCTTAGAGGCTTCTTTTTGTCATCCGATAGCTACTGGGTTCAGCTTCCATGATGTCTTGTTGAGTATGTAATCTACTACACTCCTTACATTAACAATCTTTGCTGCCCATATTTTCAATTGGCAAAAAAGGTGAAGGTAAACAACCAATAAATTCTTATATTTTGCAACAATAAATTCTTGTATTTTGATTGCAAGTTTTCATACTTTTGCATGCATTATTTTTACAAGTTTTATGGTTCTTAGGTCCAGGTTTCATGGTCTGATAGAACATATATAGGGGCCATTTAGATGGCAATCATAGATACAAGCCAACTTCATGACAATACTAAACTCTTCTCAAACTTTAATTTCCATACAAGCTACATGGAAATTATTACAATGATGACTTCAGTACAGTTCTTGGTGTTGCCTGAAATTCTGCATCTCTAGCAAACATCTAGGTGATGCTATAGCTCTATTCTAAGGTCACATTTGCCTTAAACAAATACAGAAGAAACTTCAGGAAGATTAGACTCCATGGTTTAAGTCACACAAGTTCTCTTAATGTCAGCTTGTACAACACCTATGAGGAACTCTAACCTAGACCATATGGTATCTCAGTGAAAATTACTGAGCTCCTTATCAGAGCTCTAGAACATTCAAGCTAAATATAGTAAGAGTTCTATAGATAAGGATATGAAGCTCTCAAGGAGTTACATCATTTACTTATTATCAGATAACCATTTAAGATATGATCAGAATTCTAAAAGTGACCTGGTTTTCTAACTAGTGCCCTTTGCTTGCTTTATATAAGACAATAAATAAGCTTACAAGATATGAGAACAGAATAGAGAGTAAATAATGAACACATTAAAAAAGTTGAGATAGAACAAAAAGGATAATTAAACTAATGCAAGGCCAATGGTTTAATTTATGAAAGGTAAGATACAAAAAGTAAATATAGAAATGATCATTTTAATATTAATACAATAGTTATTTCAAGGAATAGTTCAGCAAGTAGGATCATTTCCGCTAGGATAAGGCACATAAATTTAGAAGCAATCATAGGGAGTTTCATTCTTTCTCATGTGTGAGCAATCCTGGTTCTGGCCACATCCATCTTTTTTCCCCATTATTCCTTCTCTTATACTGGATCAGAGCATGACACAGTCCTCATGGCTTCAGGTAAGTCCAAGGATTCCATAATTTGTCACTTACAGGTCAAGGGATGGGTAAGGAAAATAATCTCTCTCCAACAAGAATAAATCAAATCCATTTGCTTAGGCAGAAGTAAGAAAAGTATGAGGTACAGGTTAACAAAATGTAAGCAGAGAGAATCAACAGTGCCAATGCTCAGAATGGACATCTTAAGTCTCCCTCTTTGTGATCTTAATGTTTATTAACCTTGATGCTGGTTTTCAACTTCCAAATCTTCCTTCTGAGAAAGGAGAATATCAAAGCTTACCCAAAAATGAATAGAGGTAGAGCACAAAGGTAGAGGTTTTGCATGATATGTACAAGGTTTGGGCTCAGTTCCAAGTACCATATAAAAAGAAAATGGTGAGTATACAAATGTAATGTAGAGGTTGCTCTAAGTTAGGCATTCTCTAACATCAATGCTGATCTCCTTAATCTGGAGTCTTTGTCATCTGTTTTTTAAATCATCACTATGGAAAACCTAGGACTATTACTGAATATGAATGCTTTGAGCTATAAAGAGCAGAGGTGTAGAAACTACTATCACTTTTTTGAAGGTACCAGGAAGAGGGATGCAGGTGGCATTGACATCCTTCACTTTTATGGCAAGAAATGCAGAGGAGAAACATAAACCACAAAAACACATTACAGCAGAAAAGATGGCAAGAGAAGGAAACAGCCTAAAGCAAGAACTCCTTTGTAAAATGTTATTCTCAGAAGGTGAAGATAGCAGGATCCACAGAAGACTTCAGAAATTCATTAGCTGCTTTCACAACCTTGTATGTGGCAGAGCCTGTGACGACAGAAAACGGGAGCCATGGATGAGGGACAGCAGATAATAAGGCTTTTTTCCCCATTCTCCCTGATCATACCCCTGCATCTTGCTTTACTTTCCTCAATATACCCAATTTTTCTCTTATTCCTGCCCAGATTTTACTTTAGTCTTCTCTGGTTCCAGAAAAAATGATAGTAATATTGTAAATACCCAAGGGGTAAGTGCTCCAAGCGCAGGGTCATACTTAGCTCAGCATAGTGAGAGTGAGGGAAAAGGTACCATTTCATGTCTTGCAATTCAGCAATTCACACTCTCCATGTCCCATTCTTCTTTACTCAGTACTCCCTTTCCCCCATTAAAGATTTTTACCCCACTCTGACCAAAACAGACTAGCTGGAAGACCGGAAAAAGCCTGAACCAGGCTGTGGTGGGAATGAGGACTCTCCTGGTTACCCTCTGCCAGGCCTGGGGGTGCAGCACCTGGGAAGATGTCCAGCTTCTGGATCCTGGGATTATGCTCCTACCTGCGTGGGTGCGAATCCAGGCTCTGGCCTTCCTTTCCAGAAGATCCCACTCACACTCCCGGTCCATCGCATTGGTATGCAGCCAGACCACAGCAAGGACTGTGGCCCAGACTGAGGAATTCACAGCCTGCACAACAGACAGAGATGTCCCTGAGGCCTCCAAGCTCCACAGCGAGCTCCACAAGTGTACAAAGTGCTTCCCTCCCTCCTCACTTGCCATCCCCCGTACTACTTCTAGATGGAATTACCTGCTCTCTCTCTACTTCTTTCTACTATTTGCATAAAATAAGTCCAGTCCCTGAACCCACAATGACCCATTCATTGTTAGGGTAGAAAGAGCTTAATTGTTAAGCCCATGTAACTACCAGAGAGCGCTGGAAGCCCCTTAAATATTCCAAACAGGAATTACCCACCTGTGGTAAGAGAAACACATATGGAATCACTTTTTTATTTTAATCTTCATCATCCCCCACAAAAAAGGGCATGAAGAATAGTCACACTTTCAAAAGGGAGATGGGGTTTATACAGAACTGCAATTATTTGTGCAGGTTAGCTGTCTAGTGAAGACCAAGGTGGGCCTGAGCAGTAAACATTCTGATTCTAGTCATGCTGCTCAATAGAAAATCTTAGCCAGAGAGCAAAACTTTATTCTACATGAGTTTTCACCAACTGTTCCTTAAAGATTTGGTTTTTAGATTTGGTAAATCTAAGGAAATTCCTCTCTTCTTTCACAACCTTTAAAATATGGACACAGCAGCTACCATTTTTCTCTGAGTAGTTTCATTTCAGACCAAAATTCTCTTATGTCAAAGAAGAACACCTGTTTATGCTCTTAGACTACAAACAAATATCACAGTGATTTTTAAAATACAGTGCATGAGATGGCTATATCTGGAAGCAGATATATTTATGAAATTCCATGTCCACAGCTGAAAAACATAGCAGTTTTTCAGAAGGTTCATCACCTCTACAAATAAGGTTCAAATATTCAGATTCAGATTGGTTTGAATAAGAAAATATTCAACACATTGCCATGAAACTTCTGATTCTCATACACAATCACTACTTAATGCTTGCTTCTCTTTTCTACTCATAGAGTCGAGAATTTTGAACCTAAGGCAGTATTTGATTTTTATTTCTACTCTATTTTTGTTGTGTTACTGCTTTTACATGAAAATTTTTAACTAATTATTCACAAATCTTAGGAATCCTGCTTCTCTTGTCTAATACTTAGACTCCCAGTTTTGTCATGTACAAATAAGAAAACTTTGGTCTATACTTTTATCAACATTTTTAATGAAAGTACAAACTTCTAAAAATTTGAGCTCTGCATTTTCAACTAGTTTTTGTTAGTGAAGTATTCATCATTTAAAGAATCAAGTCCCTTGTTAAAATTCAGATACACCAACTCTGTTGTTTGCCTCAATCTGTGGGCCTAGTCATCAAGCCAAGGAAGGAAATGTTAGTCCAATGTATCTTGTGCTCAGTAAATACAAGTTAGAACCTCACAACCCTCATATTATCTTCCAAGTATTTATTAATTATCCTTTTAGTTATTTGTTCTAGAACAACATTTTTCAATTGAAAGACATTGCTAGACACATGTATTCTTTCAATTCTCCAGTAGCTATATTTAAAAAGTAAAAATAAAGAGACCCAACTATTTTATTTATTTTACTTCATTATATTTTATTTTATTTTTGGTGCTGGGGACTGAACCCAAAGCTTCTCACATGGTAACTGTCTGCTCTATCAGGGAAGTATTAATACTCCTTGCTATTAATATATTTTATTTAATCGTATACACTAAAAAAATCTTAATTTTACCATATAATCAATACAAAATAACTATTGACAAGACATTTTGCATTGCTTCCTTATAACTCTTTGAAATGAATGCCAGCATGGCCACCGTTAAGCAATTTTGTTCCTCATTTGCATCAGTCACTTTTCAAAGTCTCCATGGATACCAGGAGATTATGGGATATGTGTGTTTCATTCAGTCATCTTCTACAGTTTCAAAATTTAGACTCATATTTGACTTTCACACTTTCAGCATCTGTCTCTTATATGATAATTTCTCAGAGAGCATTAGAAGATTTACCAAGTTACCTTGCACATCTGAGTATATCTTGTCCATATCATCATATTTAAATACATTTGCAGTAACTAAGTGTCTTGTATTATCAGTTTGCCCATCCTGACTTCAACTAATTTTTCTACCATCTGAACCACCTCCTTTGGTACCCAGAGAAGCAATCATGAAGAATTACTAGGGGCTCTGGAAACCGTCCTGGCATGGACTCCATCTCCACCTCAGTGACTCAGGAACATTATTAAAGCACTCAGGTTTCAATTTCTTCATCTTCTACATGGCAGCATGAGTAGCACTGACCTTACTTAACTGAAGTGAAAAATTAATAAAATCATGAATGTCAACCACTTAACACAGTGCCTCGCACAGAGAAGTATCTCAAAAATGTTTAGTTTTACAGCTCGGATGACTGTCAGTGAATATAATTAAAATAGAAGAGCATTTTTGTTTTCTGTTTGTCATCCACCAAAATATGAACTTCTACTAGCTGGCCTGTTAACTCTTTGTTCTCTCGATGCTAACATAATCATAAAAACTTTCAACTTCTACTTACTAGACATTAACTTCGTCTATGTCCCATCTCATCTGTATTACCATTTTATAGGTGAGCCCCAACTTACACAAATTGCTGTTACAAACTTCATTCTATCAGAAACATAGATACCCCTTCATTCTCCTTTAAATCTCACCTCGGCAGGATGTGCAGCCTTTATGTCTTCCAGCTTCACACCTAGGACTTTGGCCAGATGTTTATTCAGATCCCAGGAACCATTTGCATTTTGCAAGGAAATCAAACGCACAATACTATTTTCTTCAAGGACAAAAAAAAAAGAGAGAAAGAGATAAACGATGGGAAGTTATGAAGCTTGTGGTCCATTAGCATACCTGAAATAGGTTGCTGAATTTACAGACAGGCTATAGCAAGAGTGCTGCAGGAAAAAATGTCATCAGACAGCATCCAGAGCTAACTTCAAGCTCAATTTTCTGGAAGAATGACCCAACTAGGATGGCAGCACGGTTCTGCAGCCTGCAGATAAGCTATGCAGGAAGAGATGCATAAAGGACTCTGTGTCATTAGAGGTCGCCTGCTGGGAGCAGCCGAAGCTGGAAATAATTATGCATGCAGGACAAAGCCAGCCCGAGAACATGGCAGCTCCTCAAAGCATGTAAGCAAGCCATTGTAACTTGTTCACTGATTGCTGACAGAAAGGCTGAAATTAATCAACCTCTCCAGAGTGTAAAACAAACACTCTACTGTTCCTGGGCAGTTCCCCTTCTCCGCTCAGGGGAGAGAGGACCTCCACCTGATCCCAGCTTTTTGTCTCTTGTCTGTATTTTCCTTATTCTCGCCGCCATTCCTTCCTGGGGATACAGCAAGAACCCAACAGATCCGTACAGTCACCCCAGACTCTAGTGGTATACAAAGCTTCAGGGTTCTATATTGGGTACTAATGTAGGGGGCTAACTCTCACATATAAGAACTGGGCAAATCTTGTCTCTCCTGATACCTTTCAAAGAGATGACTCCCTAGGTACAAAAGGCTATACGACAGCAGAGCACTGAACACTGTCCTTCAGTCCTTGTAGGCAAATAATAAACTGAGGCCCATCTCACCTTTACAGTTATTTTGCAAACTGGTTTCACGGGTTGAAGAATGAGTCTCTTCCTCCTGACCGAGGGATGCTAGGGAAGCCGCCCATTCGAACTCTTCGCCGAAGCTACAGCTTTGCGCTACAGCTTCATCTACATCTGACAGACAAAAGTTGGTGAGAAAACATTCCTAGGAAGATGCTCAATTAGACTGAGGCCATTGTGATTTATAGACCTACCAGGAAGCCAATTAGTCTTCTGATTTGACAAGGCCTGACAGCAAAGCACTCTCCTAGGGGACGGAGGAGGTAGCGCAGATTGTCCAGTGGAACCATAGGCGAGCCCGAGTGAATGAACTAAAAAACACCAACACAGACACTGAGACACCGCGCTTTCTACAGCAGGAGTAACTAAGCCTGCTGAAGTGAGCCATAGCTCCCCTCTGTATGTGCTCTTCAGTCACCACTGTTACTATATAATTCTTCTCCTGATCTCACTTTCCTCACACTGCCTCACTCTCTGAATTCTCTGTTACCTTTCTATTACATCCTTGACAATTACGGACACATTATAAACATTTTTTCTGCATCTAAGAGGCTCCTAACTAAGTCCTAACTTAAAATGAATTTACCTTCTTAAAAACTATCTCTCCTCTATCCTTCTCCAAATGCATTGCTCAGTATCATGCTCTCCACATACCCAAGGTTGGGAGGTGATGCTGGGAGCCTGTTCAACCCCAAATCATCACTCTCCATCCTTTCCTTGGTTACCCTGCTCATGTCCTCACTCCTGTCAACCCCAAACTCTCTGACATTTCTAACCATTCACTGAAGCCCGAATCTTAGATTTCTGCTCCGTTACAGGATGTACCATCACCTTGAGAGATTTCAGGCTCTCCCACCATCCCATGGCAAAGCTTCTTGATTTTCTCAAACTCAGTGACTTCAGCATTACTCTCCTTCAGTCACACTACCCTTATAAAGATAACCTCATTATGTTGCACCATCGTTCCACACGTAAAAATTAAATTTTAAAAATTTGACCTTTAAAATACAAAATCTATGTTTTTTCCAGTGTTCTAACAGAGATTCCTGTTTTATCTAACTTTTTTAACCTCATCTGGACCATGTATATCATTAATCCTTCTATTTTTCTTTCTGCATATCAACTTTTTTCCATCTTTTCCTCTCCATTTAACTTAAATTTCAAATCCAAAACTTTACGACCTTCAGGTTGATGTCTTCAATCCTATATTCTTAATTTGCTTTCATCTCCCCAACTAAGTAAAATCCTAATTTTGAAATTAAGGCAACTTTCTACCTACTTCCTCCTTATGCCAAAGATACTGAGTAGTATAAAAATAAATGAAATAAACTATGATTGCTTTAGTAGTTTCTCACCAATAAAAATGTTAACACACTCAAACTCAGTTAGACCCTTAGCATTCCTTCACAACTGATTGTTTCTCTCTGGGAATTCTACTTTCCAAATATTCCAAGTGCCTCCTTCCGATCTTCCCCATTTTCCTCAAACACTGTCTTCTGTCCCAAGCGCAGGCCCCTTCCAGTCACCAACCATCTGTGTGATCACTCACCACACAGTCATAAAGAAAGCAAGTCGACCTGAGTTAACTTCGGTTACTCAATGTTTTTATATATATATATATATATATATATATATATATATATATACACTCTGTGTGTTTTAATATCACCTTTCCCCTGACCACTTTATTTTAAATCACTCTGTCAATGAAATGCACAAACTTGAAGCATAACTGCATGTTATAGGTGTAGAATGACACAAAAACAAGGCAAATTAAAAACTTTCCACAACCTTTTCACTTAAATAATGTGCTCATATACTTAGGAACACTTGTCTATAGGTATTTGAATAGGAATGAAACTCACAGTGTGGAGCCCTCCCTGCCTTCACAAACAGAACAGGCCTTGGAATCTCCCTGTGAAACAGGGGCCCCTGGACCGGCTGGTTGAGCTCTTTGTTTATAGCAATAAAAGCTGTGAAGGAGCTCATGACTCCAGATTCCATGCTGATGTCCAACACGGCTTTTCTTTCTCTTGCTGGGGTCTCTCCGAAACCCAGATCTTTTGTGTGGATCAAGGACTTTGCAGCAAGACGATGAACAGTGAAGCTGGAAAAAGACATAAACAAATATCCTGAGACACAGCGTAATACAACTGCATGACAACTACCTGGGGCTCTCAAACGTTAGGGAAAGGAGAGGGAAGAAAACGTCAGAAGATGAAAAAGAAAGGACTTGAGGGGCTTAGAAAGGAAAAACAATTTAAGGAAATAAGTTCTGTCAGTCAAAAGAAGAATCAAAAAAAAAAAAATCAAAGGTGGCAAAGAAGAGAGGAAATGAAAGAGAAAAGGAAGGGAAAAGAAATGAAAAAAAAATGACTTCTCACTTGGTGTCATATTTGGGTTGTAAAGAAAATGTCACTTTTTGTTCAATACTCTTTCCCTGGAGTGTGTACTTAAGGCACACGGCTCCCGCAGCTTCCTCCGTCTGCAAATCAAAGAAAGGCAAACGTGATGAAAGAGAGAGCTATCCGGCAAAAAGGTCAGAGCTGGGGCAGCCCTCTAACTTCATACACTCAATTTCTGACTAGGAATCAGATAACCCTGAAATAGTATGGCAGACGAAAGGTTGGCTCTACATGGCAAGTACAGCCTCCTGCTGAGATACAAATCCACCTTCCAGCATTTATGAAATTGTCCCAGCAGTGGCTACTCTAACTAGAGAAGAAAGAAAAGCGGGTACTCACCGGCATGGTCCCTGTCAGTTGGGCATAAAAAATTAACCTCTGACCCCTAAAAATGACAGTCTGTTCTGGTGAAAGCATGTTAGCAGTCAGATCAGGAGGCAGATCCCAGCTCAGGGAGACATCTTTCACCACAGACTGGAGAGACCACTTCAGGGTCCTAAGAACCTGATTAAGGAGAACAGAGTAAACACTAACATACCAGAATGATAATCACAGCTACTATCACCAGTAGCTAAGTAATCACGTATCAATGGCTATGTGACCTAATACACACCATGCCTATTCCCTAACTGTATACTGGAAAATAAGCATTATTTCTCCTGCTTTGCAAAAATAAAGCTAAAGCTGAGAGATGTAATGGCATGAATAAAAATAAAGAAAATGTCGGGAAAGGGAGATCCCTGGGGGAGGAAATTAGGTAAGAGATCTAAAATTTATCAACTGAGAAGGAGTTCAGAAATATGATACAAGATGTGTTTTCTTGGTGTCTACTATTAAACAGACGAGTACAACCTCAAAGTACAAAGTACAAAGCAATACTTTCAAACTTTGTGTTCTTGACCAAAGCATAATAGCTATTCTTTATTAAGCACAGTGTAGAATTTGGGAGGCATAATAAGGGTCTAAAATTAATTATAAAATGTAATTATCATGAATGTTCTACATGACAAATTTCTGACGTGATCTTTGAACTATAGCCTGTGCTATAAAGTGCTTATGTAGTTTTAAAATGCTATTCTGTATAAAAATAAAACTGAAGAATTTTATTGATGGCTAACTTTATAGCCAGAATCTTTCTAAAGTGCTTGAGGTAGATGATAATTTGCCATCCCATCCAACCTAGTAGACACATCACACTTGTTTCTGCTCCGTTGCTTTGTAACCTGTATAACAAAGGAGCTGCTGAATAACAGATCTGGTAGCTCCAAAATGACAGCCAAATTTCTCTGTCTTTCCTCTTAAGTACAAAAGCCTTAACCTATTTCAACATCTTTTCTCTGCGCTTCCAGCTCCAAGGGCCAGATATTATTCTCTAGGTAGTATGGTGGCGCCCTTCCCAAAAGTATATAGAAAAATGGCAAAGCCCCACTGCACACTAAGTACGTGGGAAATACATTCTGGAGTCAAGTTTTGCCCTTGCCCTTGTAATAGCATCCTAATCATGTCTCATACGGGGTCTGGATTATCCACTTCTGGACCTGGAGCTTGCACCTCACCTTGGACTGCATCCTGTCCTTGCCTGTGATAAACTCTGAAGTGCCCCCTGATACTCGAGCAATACTTTTTATTAAGCTGGTAGAAGCACCTTCTCCAATACCGAATGAGAAACATCTGTAATTTTAAAAAGATAGAGGTTAGAGACAGCCACTCAAAGTGAAAGGATCAAATTAGCACAGAATGGGCAAAAATGCACGATGAGATGGGTTGTGTTCTTGACCAAAGCATAATAGCTATTCTTTATTAAGCACAGTGTAGATTTTGGGAGGCATAATAAGGGTCTAAAATGAATGATAAAATGTAATTATCATGAATGTCCTGCAAGACAAACTTCAGTTTCATTTTGCAGATAAGGAACTGCAGAATGAATTTTAGAAAGCTGTCAAAGATCACACTCCTAAGAAATAGTAGAGATGGAAGTGAAACAGTGGTCTCTCTGACAGAAAAATCCCCCGTAGCAAATCAAGGAAAGTACAGAAGCTACCATTAGTGTCTGCCTGACACTGTATCTGTCTGAGCCTGGTCACTTCTAGGGAGAAGTGTTCCTCCTGCCCTTCTAACTGGAAAGTTCTCACCTTGCTCTACTCCATTTGCATCAGATAGCTTTTTAACTGTCAGTTGGTTTCCAAAACAACTGTCTATAAACAGAAAATGTATTAAAGATATTAATACATGTGTTTTTATGTTGCAGGTAGAAACACTTTTCACTGTAAATTAATATATGGAAGTTTGGCTCACGTGTCAGTCTCTCTTGGTATGGGTTACTGCAAATCATCACCCTCAACTCTCTTGACGCTCACAGTGGATTAAACTACACTACTCTATATGGTGTTAATATACACTTTTAAGGACAAGGGTGACATTTCTAATTGTAATACCTAATCAGAACCACTTTTCCCTTTGGAGCACAACCTACCAGCATTGTGATGCCATTGACTTTAAATTTCTGACGTGATCTTTGAACTATAGCCTGTGCTATAAAGTGCTTATGTAGTTTTAAAATGCTTTTCTGTATAAAAACAAAATTGAAGAATTTTACTGATGGCTAACTTTATAGCCAGAATCTTTCTAAAGCGCTTGAGGTAGATGATAATAAAAACAATAATAACACATTTTAATTTAGTATTTTTTAATCCTGTACAATTCCTGTTACTTTACTTAGTTTTATTCTTTTAAATCTGAGAATAAATGTATAAGGTAACTAGTCTTAGCATGATCATTTTCAAACAAGTAAACTAGGGCTTGGAGGGGTTAGTTCATGGTTTCAAATATTTGGCAAGCAGAAGAGGTAAATCTTAAAGATAAGAGCTCTTAATACATCATAATTTTGTAGGATGTAAATAGAAAAACTTACACATTTTATATTAGTTCTGTTCCCCAGAAATACTAGACATTTATTGTAATCCAACAAAGAACTAGAGAATATAGACATAGTATTTTAAATATTTTTAAAACACAGCAAAGGGCCACCAAGACAAGAAGAAAATATGAGATGAGACTTTGGAGAGAAGGGAAGCCAAAAAAAATGGGTCCCGTGTCTGGTGTCCACTTCTGCTCTGCAGTGAGTATCAAGTACAATTGGATTGTTGGAAATCATAGATGCTTCTCAGAAGTAGAAAGGGAAACAGCAGTTAGTCTCTCAAAGGGAAATATTCCCTACTCCTCACATTTTTTGATAGAACAAAATAGGCCTAGAGATCAAGATGAATTAGAAATGAGCCAGCCACTTCATTCAATAACTGAAGTTTATGGGGCCATAACTGAACTAGGATGGCCAGCTCACAGTCTAGCAACCCGTCAGAAATAAACAGTAAGACATCTCAGAGGAAAGATACCACTTTGACTCCACAATGAGTTGTATAAAATATCTCAAAACTAGGAAAAAGAATAAAAAATTTTCAAACATTAAGAAATTATGCAATATATTCTCAAGTAATAAAGACATAGAACAGAAATCATAATAATTAGGGAACATTTTCAAGTAGATGCCAATGAAAAAGTATATACCCAAATTTAGGATTTAGCTACAGATATTGTTCTAAAGGTACATTAGAAACAAAAAGTAAGTCTAAAGATCAACTACCTAAGTATTTATACTGAAATGTTCGCTAAAAAATAGCCAAAAAACCCAGGAACATTAAAATAAAGGAAATAAAAAGGTAGGAGCAGATGTTACTAAAATAAAAGACGTGTACTATACAGGACGAACAGAAACAGGATGACCCTTTAAAAATTATTAAAACTGATAAATGTCTAGGTGAAATAAAGAATTAGGAATGGCATAAATAACATCAGAAGTAAAAAGGTGATATCACTACAGATGCTTCAAAATTAAATGATATATGGTAATGTCATAAAAAATTTAGAGCAAAACAAAATTGAAAATGTAAATAAGATACCCAAATGCACATAAAAACAAAAATGTATAAAATAGGAATATTTCAAAAAGAAAAAATATTGCCTGAATTTTCCAGGTCTAAAAATCCCACTAGTCAGTTATAAGTATTTTAAATAGAAAATCTTTCAGAATCTAGGAAAAAAATACAACTTTTTCAACTTTTTTATGATACAAGTGTAACACTGATATCAAAACCTGGCAAAATACTATAAAAATAAGCACTCATTACCACAAAAGTAGACCTCAAATGCTAAACAAGTATTATCAACTGAATCAAAAAATATATGCCAGAGATTAATACTTCACAACCAATTTAGATTTATTGAAGAAATGCAAAATTTGTCTAATATTTAATAGCAATCATTATACTTTACATATTAAAAGAATCAAGAATAGAATCATACACTCATGAAATCCAGCAACCACTCATAATTTAAACAAGAAAGAAAGAAGAGAGAGAGGGAACTCTCAAAGCACAAGATCTCTTTGATGTCTACATGGAAAAAAAAAACAAAATCTGACCCCACCTAACAGAATGCACAAAAATAAAATTTAAGTGTGCTGTATATCTAAATAGAAAGGAAAAAAATAACAAAACCTGAAAATAACAAAAGAAAATATACTCATAACCTTAGGGGAACAGACTTAAAATTAACAAGACACGATAAAAGTCTTGTTAATGATAAAACAAAAGATTGACAAATTATTTTAAAACCAAAACTAACTATTAATCAAAAGGTACCATTCTGAGAGTAAAGCAGAGCTACAGTACAAGAACATATATCTGTAGATCATAACGTCAAAAACGTACCTATATCCAGACCATAAAATGAATTACAAATGAGTAGAAAAAGAATCTCAATCAATAGAAAAAACAATAAAAGTAGGAAGAAATTTGAAATTACTTGACAAAATAAGATGTCCAAATGACTAATAAATATGAAAAAGCACATGAACTTGAGCTACCAAGAAAATGCAAAAAAAAAAAAAATGCAAATTAACAGCATAATGAGATGCCCCTTCACATATACAAGACTGGCTAAAATTTAAAGATATAAATGATACCAAATTTTGGGTAAGAAATGAAGCAATTAGAAATCTTCAATAAAGCTGGTGTGAATTAAATTCTATCAACTTAGAAAACTGTTAGCACTGCCCAGAATTCTAAAACTCTTGTCTACTCGAAGAAACTATATGAAAACAGCTGTATATATATATATATATATATATATATATATATATATGGTATCCTCTGGGGATTGTTTCTAAGAAGACTCTGTATGGATATCAAACATGCAGAAGTCTCTAGTAGAATGTAAAGTAGTTTCTCCATATAACTAACCTACACACATCCTCTTATAAAATTTAAATTGTTTAAAGATGTACAATAACTAACACAGTGAAAATGCTATGTAAAACTTGAATCTGTGGACACAGACCCTGAAAGTACATATGGTCAACTATATAAATATGCATGAGAAAAGCACATGTACAAAATTGTAAGAATCTTCACAGAAATGTTATTTTCAACACTCACACCAAAGCCCATTGACCTTAGAATCAAAATAAGTGATAGTATTATAGCATAGTCTTTCCACTGAATATTATAAACCAAAGAAAATTATAGCTAAATATAAAAATGTTTGCCTATCAACATACTGTTGAAAACAATAAAAAGCCATATTCGCAAAAAGAAATAAATACTGTATGAATCACTTGCTTTAATTTAAACTTAAGCACAAACAACCCACGGAGTTTTAAGTCCAGAAAGCTGCTCTGAGTGCACAGTAATCGAAAGCAGGGCATGACAGGAAGAGGTCTGATAATATTCTAGCTCCTGACTTGTGTGTGAGCTGCACAAGGGGTGCGTGCTATGATAATTCAGCTGGTGGGATATTTATGATTTGTGTAGTTTTCTCTGTTCCCCTTTATCAACTATGGTCATAAATAAATTTAAGAAAACTTCCTAAAGGACAGTGAGCTTGCTGTGTTATTGATGTTGTTTAGAAAAGTGCTTTTAACTGCTTTAGAGAAAAGTCCATTGTAAGCCAGTATAACTAAAATTCATCAGGGTTTCTCTTCTCTGCAAACAAGGTCAACACTGGTACTAGACCTCGCATGATACTGTCAAAGATCCAATCACCACAGGAGAAATTGTGTTCTGGCCATACCTGTGTTTTGTGCTGTTGAATTTAACTTCTTTAATTACACTAAATGTGTTGGTAACTTCTCCGTCTGTGAAGACAAAAAGCTGCACAGAGAAAGACATTCATCAGCCTCTGTCAACTTCGTTCTCAGTCACCAGCATTTGCCTGTGAAAACCCTGCTGTTTCATTGCAGATGCTCTAATCCCTCTTCAAACAGGAGCCCTGCTCTTGCAGGACCCCTCATCTTGTGCCCGTGGGGATGCTCGGAACGCTGGGAATTTTCAAACTCCGCACTAGATTCCTAGGAAGCTTTTGTGGCCTCTGCAGAAGCATTTCTGTTGTCTCTCACATGGAATTAAGAAAAACGAATCCTTTTTGTGTTCTTTTCTCTTCCTTATACAACACAAGCCTCTCAATCACACACACACCCCCACCAAGAAGTTTAGGCACAGAGATTCTTAAGTAGTTTCCACTTTCTTTGTCCCTGATGCTGGCTCTATTCCCATTCTTACCTGTAGAGGGTGGCCGGGTATGGAGGGTCCCCTGAAAATTTGCTGGAGTGGTGTCAAGATTTCAGTGCCCCCTAGGTCTGCGCGTAGGACCTTAACTCTCTTCACTGCCTCCTCCATGGTTTGCTGAGTGTACCTCACACTCTCCCTGAGAGAAACAAACACCCCTGGTTACAGGATGAAGGCCCCTCCGCACTGCCCTTGCTGAGAAACCCCATCAATTAATAATCCTACCTGTGATCACCAGCTCCCAACTCAGTGCTCAGTAATCCTTTCAACAGCCTAGTCACACCGCTCCCCCCGTGAAGTATATTTGTAGGTTCTCTATGGCCTTTTCTTAGACTTACGGAAAGAACGCCTCAAAGGAAGATCCAAACCCATAGATGTTGAAATAACAGTCCAGGGGCAAACTCTTCAACAGCAAAATCAGTGTCTCCTAAAGGGAGGAGAGAAGCGGGAGACACAGAAAAAGTTTCTCAGACTTCACTAATTTAACTTTTGAATGTGAAGCCCTCATCCATTTCATTCCACTTCTATTTTAAGGCTATCTGCGTGGTACTCATGCATTCAGCTGGGCCACAGAGCTGCAGCTCCAAATGCATCCCCATGTTAGTGTGTAACTAGGAAAAGGAAAGATTCATTTTACCTTGGCTGCTTCTATGCGCAGCTGAGACCTGTCTTCTTTATTCAAAGGGGTTTGCATGCTTCCTGATCGGTCCATGAGGAAGACAAATTCTCCACAGGCCATTGATGCCTCAACTTCTGGGATATCTGGATAGAAACTCACCATGACGGCTGGATCTCCCATCAAACTATCTACACAGAAAAAACAAGGACCCCGCAATATGATAAGAACTCGAGTTCTAAAATTTCTAAAGTTAATTTTTTTTCTTCTTCTGTGTTCCTAAGCATTTCCTTTTTAATCTTTTATTCAATAGAAAAATTTAAAAATCATAACAAATTAATGAGAGAATAACAATAGTTATTATCTTCAATGTAGTTACTCAGAGTACAAGATCTAAACCAAAAAGATTCTTACACAAAAAAGGAACAGATAATAACATAAAACTTACTTTTCAATGAACTAAGGTAAACTAGAAGCATAAGTAAAAAATTAGCATACATGTTAAAATATTTTTAAAACAACAGAATATGTACTTTGAACAAGTATTTGAACTCCACTTACATCCTATTTATCTCTCTTGTGTTTTGCACTTTATGTGTTTCTCATATAAAATAAACCATGCAATATTTGAGTTTATATGTCTGTCTTAGTTCATTTAAAATTATGTTCTCAAGTTGCATCCATTTAGTTATACATATCTCAGGTTTATCTTCCCTATGGCAGCATAGCACTTTGTTGTGATAAATGCTACATTTTTCTTATCCTTCATCTGTTGATGTACATATATGCTGTTTTCCAAGACCCAGCTATTATAAGTTGTGCTGAACATATAGCTATTTGATCTTTGACAAAGGAGCCAAAAACAGACACTGGAGGAAACATAGCCTCTTTAATAGATGTCGCTGGGACAACTGGATATCCACATGCAGAATATTGTGTCAAGACTCATATATTTCACCATGTATGAAACTAAAATCAAAATGAATTAAGGATCTAAATGTTAAATAGAAATATTGCATCTGCTGTAAAATAAAATAGGTACAACTCTTGAAAGCACAGGCAAGAACTTTCTACGGAACCACAGTGGCACAAGAAATAATACCAAAAATCAACAAATAGGATCATATTAAATTAAAAAGCATCTTCACAGCAAAGGAAACAGGCAACAGAGTGAAGAGACAACTTACAGAATGGGGAAAAATTCACCAACTACAGCACAGACGATTGACATAAAGAACTAACCAAAAATAGACTCTCCAAAATAAAAGATCCAATCAAACACTGGGCAACTGAATAGACACTTTTCAGAAGTACAAATGGCCAATAAATACATAAAAAGTGCTCATCACTGCTGGCCATCATATAAATGCAATCTCACTTACCTGAGAAAGAATGGCTATCATCAAAAATCTAATCACAAATGCTAGTGAGAGTGTGGAGAAAAAAGGAAATCCCCTACATTGCTGAGAGGAATGTAAACTAGTACAACCACTATGGAAATCAGCATAAAGATTCCTCCACAAACTAAAAATAGAAATTCCATTTGACCCACCTATCCTCCTTCTAGGGATCTTCCCAAAAGAGTTAAAGTCATATTACAGGGACAAATGGGTAACTATAGGAATCATTTTTTAGTGAGTTTAATAGGGAGCTGGGAAACTCAGATCCAAAACCCTGCTCAATTCTTAGGCACTATCTGCTTGCCAAGGGTCTGAGGTGAATAATAAGCATACACCAGAGACAGAAGCAGAATAGATATGAAAAAAAAAAAAAAAAAAAGGTAGAAGTTAGCAGGCCCAAACAATAATCTGTCAATGGATGCTAATTTCCTGGCAACTCAGGAAATAAATAAGATACACTAAATAAGTATTTCCAGCATTATCATTCTCCCCAAGAGGCAAACAAAATCAATAGGAAATGTATCACTGTTAATATCTTTAATTTGCACTTTGAAGAAAACGTTGTTCATGGGCATAATTTTTAGGCTGACAAACTGCAGGGTTGTTTATATTATTATACACATAACATAATTATATCTGCTTTGGATATGCACCTCTCACAGATCCTCCCTAGAAGAAAGGGAAGACCCAGGATTCTTGATGAATTCCAATACTCATTCAAACAATGGAGTGAGAGAGTCCATGGAGACTACTCTTCCTGGATAAGTTGGCAAAGCCATAACTGAGATTTTATTTTTGTGGATCAAATGAAAATTGACACTGGAATTGACAGACTAGTGCTGAGAAAGAAAGAAAATGAGAATGGCTCTACTACATCAAGTCTAGTGTTTTACTTCACAGAATATAAGAGGATACAAGACCACACCTCATTACCCCAGTTTTAGAGAGTGATTCCTGGATAATAGGTTTAAATTCACAGCAACCCGAGGATTCAGTAAGGCCACAGCATGAGACTCAGTTTCATCTCCTATGCATAGGATGCTACAACAACCAAACAGTCTACTTAAATAGGCCTCGCCTAGGGAATAAATAGAATATTAGTTGGAAAATAACATTCACAAACTCCACACATCTGGATAAACAGCAGAAAAGCAGCATTTTTGATGGGTTAAATAAATTCACTTTCAGGCTGAGAGAAAGATTCTTTAAAAGGGTCTAGCATTATAATGAGCAGTCAGAAAATCTGCCATGAGAATTATATGAATTAATGCATCTAAGGCACTTGGAAAATACCATATACGTAGTAGGAATTATTGTGCATCATCTACAACTTATTAAATCTAAATCAAATTATCTTCACCTGCGAAACTCTCAGCTTCCTTGTTTTTAAACGTCTCTCAACCTTAAGTCTTAAGTTCTCTACTTGCTTGACTGTCTCCTCTGAAAAATCAGTGCATCAGAATCCACACCATGATTGTTTTAAAGGTTAAATGGTGCAATACACTTAGTGATCTTAGCTGAGGAACCAACTTAGATTAAGCCCTTAATAATAGCTTTATAATTTTTTTTCTGCATTTCACTTTATACACTTATTTTATGAAATCATAAATTTAAAAAGCAATGAAGTAAGTACTTCCATTATAAAGTTAAAACAATATTCTGTGCTTTTGTCACACAGTCATGTATTTCACGTGACATCAAGTGGCCACTGAGGGTTGCCATTTTTTCCTTTGCACGTGTGAGAACAGGACGTGGTTGGGCCTAAGGGAATGACATAGGAAACAAAACTGGCGGGGGGCTCTTCTGGAAGAGATTCTCTAGACTAATCCACGCTGCCCCTGCTGTCCACTCATTGTAGATCTGGGGAAGGGATGAGTGAATCTGCTGGGGGCCAAGGACCTGCTTAGAGAGAGAAGCTGAGATCTCAGTCCTTAGCTACTGAGATTTAATAGCATGACACTCTCTATATTTTAAGATAATCTTGTCTCACTGAAGGACACCTCACTGCTGGAGGATTTCATGTGCATCCAAGAAGGAGCTCATAAAATGCCAAGGAAGAATAGGTGACAATTGAACAAATAGTGAACGTGGAACTTCATGAAGAGCAGCAGGTCGCGGCAAACCTGGATGACACCACGAGCCTTTTCAGCAGTCTCAGCACAGGCAAGTGGACTCATTGAAAAATGGCTGAGCAAGGGAAGGAGAACAAAGAGCACTGATCATGAGCTCAGCTGTGCTCATGATCAGCTTGGTCAAACATGAGCAGTGAGAGCCTGGCATAGTCTAGGGCAGTGGTACGGCACACATACCTCAGAAGACTGTATCATTGACAGCTCTGAAAGGTTTGGCATCCCTGACCTATGGAAATCAAGGTCAGGGAACTATCTTCACAGCAGCTGTAGTTACACAAGGGAAAACCTAACCCCAGCATCTCACTGTGAATGGGGATTTTCCCAAGTGTGCTTCTACTCCACAGATGTGGAAATGTTCCAGAAGTGGCGTGTCCCTCTGTCATGGTCATGGTCTCTCCATCCAGCGCAGCACATACCAGCAACAGACTGCATGGATTATACCAACTCGTACAGGAAAAGCTCATCCTATATATCCTGGAATATTCACCAACTAAGAAATACTAAAAATACAAAAAAAAAAAAAACCCTAAACTCATTAAAAAGCTTAACTTAGTTTTGGAAATTAAGAAATCAGGCAAGATGAAAGAGTTTTAGAGTTGGACAATGTTGATTATTGCACAAGGTGACTTACTTAAGCCCACAGATCTCTAAACTTAAAATGATTAAAATTTATTTATATTTATTACAATAGGTGAGAAACACAGTTGAGACTACATGTAGATATGAAAAATCATCAATAAAAAATTTTTACTTAATTATAAAAAACTAAGAAAGAAAATTTGTCTTCAACTAGATATAATTCCTAGATAAGCACTTTCTATATATTTACATTTTTTACCTAATCAGGGGTTATTTTCATGGGAAATCTGTATGAATTAGTCTCCTCTAACTTCCCCTTCTTGGAGGCCTTTTTGTCAAGTTACTTCAGTCTTTTACTGTACATTACTTTAGTAACTGCATGATAACTCATCAACTTATTGACGCCATTCTGAACTTAATCACTCTAAGGCATCTTGATTATTTATTAATATTTGATACTATTAAAATAGCAGATTTCAGTGCACAGTCCAACTTATATTTAGATTTACTTTCTTAGGGCATACTCTAAAAACTAGAATTACTGAAATGAGTATTTATTTTGACATACATGAGCATTTTGTTGTAAAGTGTGACATCAAATAATTGTGCTTCAAACAAGCTAAGAATGCCAGATCTGCCACACCTTCTAAATCATGCAGCATTATCAGATTTGAAAATGTTTTAGCTTGTATATTAGCTATTTTTCTCTCAACAAAATACCTGACAAAGTTAAAGGGGGAAAGGTTTATTTATATTTTTTTTGTTTGAAAGGAAATATTTATTACTATTCTGATATTTCTTACAGCCCTCTTAAAGTTCAACATGTAAGAATTAGTGGGGGGAAAGAATGGCACCATTGCAGAACAGATCAGGAAAGGGTCTAAATGTAGCATTACTTTATGCTTCTTCTATGGTTCAGGCACCAGAACAAATGGTAACCTTATATGAAGATGAACAGTACCCAGTCCATACGCCATTAGTAGAAATAGGATTTGCCAACAGAGATGAACGATGTACACAGAGCAGAGCATCTATAATAGCCCAGGAAAGGTTTATTTAGCTCACAGTTTCTAAAGGTTTCAGCCCCTACTTGGCTGGCTCCAAGGCAGGGCGGATGGCAGACAGGCATTGCAGAGGAGAAACACTGCATAGTGGAGAGGGGGCAGCAAAGCAATAAGAGATGGCCACAGCTCTTCCCATCCCTTACATTTTAGCCAGGCTATTGGCTTAATCCCAGTACCCTTAAGTCTAGCATTGCACCATGACTCAATTCCAGCGTCACATACTCTAGATCCAGCAACTTCTGAAAAAGCCCTACCTGTGACCGCATGAGGCTTTGGGGAAACATCTAGACACAAGCTGTAACAGCTTGAAAGGTTAAAAAAAGGTCACAATTATATTTTATTTGGTTTTCTGTAAATACCAATCATTGTCACATATTTATAACTGCCTGTATTTTCTCTTGTAAAATATATGTTCATTTCCTTTGCCCAATTATCTATTAATCTATCAAAATTTCCCTATAAGACACAACAACATGACATTAATTTAAATATGTTTGTGTGCTATTGGCTAAGCTTTTTTAATATTTCACATTTATGCTTTACCTGCTACTGCATGCCGGAAAGAAAAAAGAGAATAATTTGAAGGTAGGTCCAAGGCAGAGTCATCTCCTAGGAAGTGACTACACAGGAAGAAAGAAAATACCTGGTTTCTTTTCAGGCATCTGCATCTCCACAGCGACACTGGGGCTGTGCACTGCACTGTAGTAAATCAAAAGTTCCACATCCCGATCAAACTTGTGTCCTTCAGCCAAGGAAACCTGACATGGGGACCAGCAAAGGAGCCACTTTAGAAGCATTACTCTGATTCCTGGGGCAGAGATCAGCACTGAGGGCTATAAATTTCTTTCCAAAGTGAGCAGGATCATGAACGGGGTGAGAATAGACTGTGGGAATGGGGATAAGAAAAGAACACAGTGCACCTCCTTCAGAGTTAATGTGCAAAACGGAACAGATGGAAAACATTGGGTGTGGACCACATCAAGACCCGCACAACATGAGCACCGGCAGCAACAGCAATGTCTATTAATTACCTGAGCAGAAGTCTTATCAACTTCAAGGTACTCCACAGGGCTCAAGGAGCAGTTGGACTGGACTCTGTCAATTCCATGCTGAGAGCTGATGGTGGCGACCATGGTGAGTGTGTAGGGCAGGTCCTCCAAAGGCATTACAGGAGTCTTCAAATCAAGACAACTGTCCTCGGTCTGCCCTGCAAAAATTACCTTAATTCTGTCTTCCTTGCCAACACTTTCAACACATCTATAAATCTAAGGGAATCTCCCCAATTATACCACCACCTAGTATTGAAAAGAGACACTCACCAGAGAGACGGTACCTAGGATTCAGGATAGCTGGGAGCACGTAGCGTAGGGCCCCATCTGCTTCCAGGGGCAGCTCTTGCACATACCTCAGGGTGAGTGCAACCTTTGCCCCAGGCTGGAGGTTCCCCACATTGCAACAGAAGACATCCCTGGAGCACTTGTCCTCTTCCAGTAGGTAGGCTTGGTAGCCCTGAGAGATGGCATCCTCATAGTCGGCATGGGCCTACAGAAAATAAAAATAAGAAGGAAAGGTAACCTCAAATGAAAAGATGAACACTGCAGGAAACAGTCCTCTGGGGAGGGACTGTGATGGGCCTTGTTACACGACAGCTGAATTATGAATGGCTCTAACGGGTCCCTTACCACCACTGAATAATTTAACATGACATAATTGAACATAATAATTATAAAAGAGTGAAAGAAGGTCCGTTCAATAACAGCATTTGTTGTGAGGTTTCATGTAGTAGAGGTCCTAAAATGCATGTACGAAGGAGAGGATAGAGATATTGTATGGATCTCCGGTACCTTCATCTTGTCCTGTAATTCTGCCGCAATTTTCTTCCCATCCACCAAGGCCTCAAAGGTATAGACAGCAGAATCTTCATCCATGGGGAACACAAAGAAGGCTTCCAGAGCAACATTTTCCTCATTCTCGTAGTGTAAGGTTGCTGACACACCAGCCACAAACTCACGGATAGACACGATCACAGAGATGTTCTTCAGTGCCACTGGAGAGAGATCAGGGTTCAAGAATCAACAAGCTTTAGTAGAGTTCCCCGTGCATGCCAGGAATTGTGCTAGGTAACAAAGATACAGTGGCAAGTAAGAGTCAAGAACCAGGCTTACCTGGTTGATTTTGGTGTGTGAGTAGACCACAGGGACGCACCATGGTGATGTAAGAGTTCTGTGGAAAGGTGCATACGGTATGACCAGAGTGGCATGTGGGAGTTTTCCATTCAGTAGCCAGTACCTTATCAGTGCTTCTCTTTGGCATTAGAATGCATCCAGAGAGTTAGTGTTGGAGTTAGGAAGGATAAAAGTGGAGACAAAGGGACAAGGATTCTAATAGGATAGCTCCTAGAAGTCAGCCCCAAATAGGAAAGCTGCAAGATTCACCAGATTCCACTAACAGGAAATCTCTGAAACATGCTGTGGCTGCTTCCAACAACAACACTACTTTTTCAAAAGTGCAATTGATACCTCTCTCCTTAGGAGTATTGAATAGGTGTCATAATTTCTGGGAACCTTAAAATTCTATGGTAACAAAGAGAATGATTTCTATGTGTCTAGTTTTGATTTGCATGATTCTTTTACCCAAAGAGTCTACAGGTGGGTTTGATCCTAATGATGGGTCTCAATGTCTGTGGAATTTGCTCCAGGACAATTCTGAACTAATCAGTAGAAGGTTTGACTCTCCCTGTCCTGTGACCTGCACTGCAATCTCCAGGACCAATAAGGGAGATTTTCACCCTGAGGAGCTCAAATGCATCTGCCTGGAGAACAGAGCATGGTAAGGCAACATAACCCCAAGCGCTTATCCACAGATGAGGGCAGAAAAGTCACTGAGAATTTCACCCTCCCCATGACCTACAGGTTGAAAAAAAAAAATCTTGTCCTCTTAGCTTCCCCTCCTAAAACAATCCAACTCTGAACAATTCCTAAGCTTTTGGCTGGACTATTTCTAGGCTCTGTGTGCACAACCATATTTAAAACATACTTTAGGGCCAAAGCTGTGGCTCAGTGGTAACTCACTTACCTTGGACACGCAAAGCCCTGCATGCAATCCACAACTTGGAAAAAACAAAGAAAGAAAAAACAAGCAAACAAACACTTGCCCTCAACTCAAAGTAAAGTTCATGTTAATTATGCATCTGTGATATCGGTGGTATTTCCCGTACACCAAGTTCTACTCTCACAAATCGATACCAAAAAATTAAGCTCCACAGTTTGCATCTGCCATTTAGAGCAAACTGTATGAAAATGAAATGTGGTAAAATGTCTCACATTTTGACAGCAACACAAAGAACCATGGCAGCTGAAGGGACAGAAGACTGTGCTGACAACCAGGGTTCCAGGGAAACCACGTGTGGGAAATTCCCTCAGGAAGAACAGTACGGGAGTGGGGGACTGAAAAATCTCTAATACCATCAGCCAGAAGCTCAAAGCAAGTAACTTGTACAGGAGTAAAACAGCTGTTGGATTGTGTCAGACAACCAAAGCTCTCAGGCTGCGTCATATTCACCAAGGTGACTGAGAGGCAACCTCATTTTCCAAACAAAATCCATCTAACCCCAGAACAAATCCCTCCCTGCGAGAAATTTCCTATGCTGCACCCTCCGCCCATCCTCCTCAGTACAGAGTTGGACTAGGTCAGAATAACTTGTGTTCTTTAAGGTGGAACTTCAGGAAGGAATCTAGCAACAGAGAGGGTAAAGACTGCCTATGGCAGCTGATCAAAGTCAAAGTCTGAACCTGAGTCCCAGGGATGCTTCTGAATGAGCCAGCAAGCTATCTGAGGTACACAGGGCTCAGGTTCTCAGGCACACTAATCTGCAGGTGGGAAGGAAAGAAGCAGTGTAGCACACAGAGGGCCACACCTTTGCCCTCTGTTCAGGGAGGAGGTGGAGGGCCTTGGATCCTTCCAAGGGGGAGATCCGGGGTGCACAGTACAGCTTGTGCAGAAACAGAGTGATTTAATCTTCAAATATTGAGTCCTAGATTTTTAGTGCACCCTCATGTAAACAAGGGGCAGTGTAAAACTCTTAAATTGCTTTATAGAAGGAATTTTGGGCTGCAACCGAGTGGAGTGGAAGCTTAAAGCCATAGTTTCACAGCACAAATATACAAAATCAATTGCCTGAGAAGCAAGAAGAAGAAAAGTAGTTAGAAAAGGGGCCTTGAGATCCTTAGCAGATACTTAACCGGGTCCTCTAACCCCTCAAGATCCTGTCTGCTGCCAAGCCTGTGGAAATCAGGAAGATTTAAATTCCCCACCTGTTCCTAGAACAAGCACCAGAAGATCTGAGGCAAAGAAAACGGAGGCAGAATGAGAGGTTCTCTCTCTTCAGGAGCAGGGAAGCCAGCAGCAAGATCACAGCACAGTGAGTCACTGGAAACAACTGCAACACAATTTCCTGGAAGTTCCGCCCCCTCCCAGGGACCAGTTGCAAAGTAGCAACTATATGACTAAGGGAGTGGTGGAAAAGTTTCAAACAAATAGTGCAAATGCTTTTCTGGGGGTGGACAGAAAAGTCTTTAGAAAAGAATGTTTGCTTTTTTCTTCTGTCAGGTCTGGGAAAAGAACAATTAGAGGATCGTCAAAGGGAGGGGAATTGTTTTTCAAGTGAAAATACTGCAACAGCAAAATCAACAGTAATACCAAAAACTACTTATTTCTTTAAGACAGCCCCCCCCACACACACACACACCAGCAGCCTACTGTGTGCTAGGCCCTGGTAATAAGACATGATGGGCATATTGACTTCTTGGCTTTATTTTGAGGTTTCTGTCCACAGGTTAGAGCAGCATACACACTTTTGATTTATTTTAAAGGGAATAAAAAATAAGGAAAAAATATCAAAATGATACAGAATTTCAAAACAAGACACTAGGAAATCAACAATGGTTGTTATACTGCATATTGTTGTCTTCAGAGTACTTGTTCAGATTACCAGATATAAGCATGTAAAATTGGTCAAAAAATTAAACATTAACTGTTCTTTTCAATAAACCAGTAGAAGTTAGAGGTACAATTATCTTAGCATATATATAAAAATATAATATAAATCATATATATGTAATTTTCCCTCCTTCTTTCTTTTTTCCTTTCCCTAGCAGTTTCTTTCCTTTTCTCAGCTATAAAGAAAGATAAATTGGGGGTAAATGGTTGCAATTAAAGACTATAGTCAAACTTTTGCTTTAATAAGACCATCTTCTTTCACTGAGGACTAAATTTTACAGGCATGGGTCATCTACAAAGATTTCATCAGGGTAATAAAATTAAATTTTTGATGTAACAATATTTCAAAAATAGCTGTGTTGATTTTCCTGGCTAAAGAGCACGAGACATGATTGGGTCTTCGGTATCATTTCTGTTTGACAAGAACTATTCAAGCTGATGCTTAAGGAAAATTTTTACCACACTTGAGAATCTATGTAAAGAATAGATGGTGTGTATATAAGACTCAGCCTGATTGTGGTTCCTGCAATGTATTTGTTGAGATAATTGTTTTCTCCCTAAGTTGCTTGTTCTTGAGTCTGTAAAGCAAGGGCAGTGCCATTCCTATATCGCTGGCTGCTTCTATGAAATGATTGATTTTAATGGATGAGAGTATGCACGTCTGTAAATACGCACACATACATGCTCGTGCCCTTTATACACTTTTGTATAGCAAGGTACAATAGAAACATTAATTCCATTTCACCAACACTAGGATACATATATATAAACCTGATTGCACAAAAAAGAATGCTTCATATCTAGTAGCTCTCATTGCTATAATTCTTTTTATTATGTATTATATCTGAGCAGCAAAAAGAAGAAGCTGGAAAAATGAGCAGAGTTCATTATCTAATCTAGCTGAGAAATAGAAGTCAGTCACATGTGGCCAGATAATGACAACTTGGTAAGAAGTAGTTGAATCAAAGAAAACATAAATGATACGGGTTCTGTGGCAAAGATAATTATACAGAAACTATACTGGAAAAATCTTGTAGTCTGGTAAAATACACATAATTAAACAGAACTTTATGGTTTTTAAGGCATGGATGCATTTTATTTCCATGTTTACTTATATGGTTTGTTTAAACACAGTAGTTAATGTCATTCTTTTCATATAAAATATTTAGTGAGTCCAACAATCAAAATCTGGAAAAGGAAATATGTTATTCATTCTTTTAGTTAACGAATATATGTGAAGGCACCATTCTGCACTTTGGCATTGTGCAGAACTATTAAATCTGGCCCTTAAGGAAAATTTTAACCACTTTAAGAATCTATGTAAGCAGAAGTAATCTATGTATAAACAGATACATGTTCTACAACAGAAAAAAAACCTAATCCACATAGGGCTTACAATGTAAGAGGAGGAAGTATTCAATAAATAAATAATATGAAATCTGGTAAATTTCTAGAAGAAAACAAAATGTCACCGAGCATTGCTTAACTATGAAACATGTCCTGAAATACATGTTCTTGGGTGACCTGTTCATTGTGTGAACATCACAGAGTACACATACGCACACCAAGATGTTTCATGTCAATCATTTCACACGGCCTCCTGATTCAAACAAGAGATATACGTATGAACTTACGCTTAGCATAACACAGCCTATTGTTATGCAATGTTTCTTTTTTATAAATAGAAGAACTACACTGTAAAACAGTAAGGTATGTAATAAATATAGGGTATAATAAATTCTTAGATCAAAACATAGTTGTTTATTGTCAATATACATCATAATGAACCTAATATAATTAATTGTATGTGGTACCCTTGCTTATGACTCAGTAGGTTTGTTTAGGTGAGCACAATCACAAACGTGAGTTGGATTGTGCATTGCATAATGATGGACAAGACACCACTAGGAAATGGGAATTTTTCACCACATGATACCTGTGGTACTATCATCAGAGAGGTGGTCTTGTCAGTCCTTAAAGAGATGCTTCTGTGTGTGCAGTACATGACTGAATAGGGTAGTACAGAACAAACAGAAGCTACTTCAGATTTGGTAGCTCTACAGAAGAATCTGTCTTTGTCATTTAGCATTCCTAAACATTCCTCAGTATTGATTCTCAGTTTCCTTTCATCCTAAAAATGAGCCAAGTCTATGGCCATTCAGAATGAAGACTCCTTTTCTAGCCTCCCTGAAAGCTGAATGAGTTCAGACCTACGGAAAACAAGAAACCAAGTGAGGTAAGAGAAGAGGTAGAAACCGGAAAAGAAAAGGAAAAATGTGGCATGCCGAGTCCCTGCGGTCTGTGGATAATCAAATGATTAGATGAGATTATTTACCCAAAATAGGAACATGAGTTGGTTAGAAGGAAGTCACAAGCTTTTGAGTAGCCAATTCCTTTAAAAATTGCCTTGATTACTGTGTTCTATTTTATAACTCCAAAACCATCTCAACATTCACATTTAATTGTACTCTATGCTCCAAGGGCTCCTGCGCCCCTAGTCTCTGGTTATCACAGATGAGGCTCCTGAGGGACCACAAGAGCATTTAAAATCGCACAGAGGTGGGAGATAATTGCACTTTCTCTGCCTCGGAGTTCACCCTAGGTGACAGGGCAATCAGCAGTTGTAGAGTATCCTCTTCCTCTGTGACTGAACATGAAAAAGAAAACCACTTCAGGTCTGCAGCCAGAAAACCCGCACCCAACTCAATGATATTAAGAGAAGAGACACTTGGAAGGAAGATCTCTGGAATGCCGTAGAAGAAACTGAAGGTGAAAGGAGAGAAATAACTTTTCCTTCTCAGAGCTAATCATGACCCCTTTGACCATGTAAGTGCTCTGAACTTCTCCCTCATTTTTCTCAGGGTTTACTTTTGACCTCTAGAGATCTAGATAGAAAGCACTGGGCAGAAAGCAGCACTCAGGAATCCCTTGTCCTTGGATGTGATGCCCAGGGGTCTTTCTCCCACACACAGCATGCACACATACTTTAGTAAAATTTAAACATCTGTCGGGTTCCAAGTACCACACAGTGGCGCTAGATAAAAACTTAGTTGGATTTATTTCTTGACATGAAAAACTAAAAATCTTTATGAGACAAAGATACAGAAATTCTCCTGGATTTCTAAATGATATATATCAGTAGCTCTTTTTCTTAAAATGTAGCATTTCCCAAGATTTTCTCCCCAGTGCTATTTAATCCTGGCTTTACCTTGTCCCTCCACCTGCTTTCATTTATGCTTAAGTAAACTATCATCTTCATGTGGGAAAATTCTTAAATGTCTTTGCATGGAACTCCCCACAATAATTATAACAATCGCCATGAAGCACTAGATAACGAATTACTACGTATCAAAATTTTCAAAAACATCATATTTCATCTTTACAGCAGTTCGGTGAGGTGAATATTTTCCCAGTTAACCAAAAGCAAATATTTCAAAGAACACCAAAAGTAAGCTAAAATGCAATTTTATTCTGTAATTGTAAAGCTGCTGTTAATTTATGAGCTTCATCAAATGTAAACTGCAGACATTGAAGCAAGTGCCTCAGTTCTGTGATTTTGGGCATTACTGTGGAACGTTGTACAATAGAAACTGAAGCTGCAAGATTTATAAACTCTGGCTACTTGTATTTGAGGAATACAAATGTTCTTGTACTTCTTGTACTTGAGGAATACAAATGTTCTCCCTCAGGTTATTTTGTTTACTGGTACTGATGAGTTGACTCTCTCTGTGCATAGATCTTTTGTTCCAATATTTTCTTTGATATTTTAAACTACAGAGAGTCATAGGCTGGAAATTTTAGCTTTCAGTGTAAGCTTCAAGCTTAGTAGTTCCCTCTACTCAAAGACAATATTTGATTCCTTGTTCTGTTTGTGGCCAATTTTCATTAAGTAAAATATAATGCAAATTTTTAAAAAGCAAACATTTAATGGGTGCACAGTGTATACCAAATGCAGTTTCATCAAATTTCACATAATTACAAGAGCACCATTACAGTGGTGTTTGTCAAAACATAGATTTCTGGGAAACAAATGAAGAATGAAAACTTAAGGAGACTGTTCAGTGATGTGGCTGAGACTTTTCTATTTTACCCCTCTTGTACTGCCTTTGTGAATGGTTCTGTTTATTCTCAATAGCGACCTAATTAGAGTGATAAATTTTATATGAGTCACTAAAGGAGAGCCTTGAGAATAGGAATGTTCTCTGCTTGTTTCCAGTGAAAAGCTAAAGTTTGAAAAAACTGAGTTTCAGAAACTACTACACTGTAGTCATACCATCAAAAGTTAGAAGTTGAACTTGAGGGTTTATACATCTAGTTCAAGTTCTATTAACTATGCCATGCTGCCTCTTTGCTAGACAAATGTCTGAATCTGAGTTCCATCTTCGAGGAAAGTTGCATTCACTTGTACCATGTGTACACCCTAAACTACTTCTTGAATTATCACTCATGGTCCATGTGTCCTTGATACTCATGAACCTATCGGATGATGGATCTAGGAATGGTAAGATTGAAGGTCTAATATGTGAAAAACAGCACATGAAATTACAAGGACAAAAACAGTTTTTAAAGAATAAAAAATAGTGTCCATCTGAAATAGTGTTACTTTCATATCTCCCATAACTTTTACTTGCTTTGAATTTCGTGTTACAGAAAATCATTTTATACTGCTTTAGAGTCAGAGAAGGTGGTACATGTTTCCGTTGTTTATCACTAATTACATATGCCAGCATAATTCACTTTTACTGTGTTTTCACTGGTTTGGGAGGGTATTCATTTGTGGGTTCCAAAGGATGTTGTAGATATTAAAATATGGTCCCTAATCTCCTTCATTACAGGTTATTTTTGCATCTCAATAAAATTCAGCAATCCACATGGGAACCAAAGGTATTTTCTAAACACTGCCTCAAATGTCAAGTTGTTTTGTTGTGGCTATACTTGCTAGTACTGAACCATTGAAGAGTATTTTGCACTTGCCTGTGGAAGGGGTAAATAACCATTGCTGAGCACCTAGAAAATACCAGAAACCATGTTAGATATTTCATGAAACATTCTACTGTTGCATTACCAGACACTAGCAGAATGAAATGCTATTCGTATTTCACAGAGAAGTAAGCTGAAGGGAAAACAAAGTCTCCAAGTTAAGGAACAGCCTAGATTTAAAATATTATTTCATACCTTGAATATCTTTCTTTTCTTATTGCAATGTTTCCTCTCTTCCAGAAAAATTGCAATAGAATTTTCTATGCTGTCCAAGCTCATAGTTTGGATGTAAATATATTTAGTTTTTATAAAAATTCCAGGAGGGAAATGTTATCTAGGTTCACGAACAACAAGCATTTAGTGAAAGCCCATGATATTCCAAACAATTATTACATTTTAATGATGTTTTCCCACATGTTTGGTCTTGATTTCCAACACTCAACCCCTTCTCTTTGTAGTAACATTTTCATAATTTAAATTCAACTTTTGCATCCCAGATTTTCCTGTTCCAGGTTTTGAAAAGTTCTTTTCTCAGTACGTGTTAAAATACCTACACAGTAGTCTTTCTGCTTGACCTCTTCGTCCGTTGAGTCTAACTAATTGTTCCAAACCCTCCAAGATACCCTGAAAGGGATGGCTGATCCAGATCACAGGTGCCACGCAGAGGCCAGACACTGTTTTCACCAACGCGGCGCACAAAAACTGGTGCCACACTTTCAAGTACGGACAACGCTGCACAGAAAACAGATAAAAGTAGTGTGGGAAATAAGTGAAAAATAACTCACTTCCCTTCAACGAGAAATCCAAAACAACTCAGACTCACAGAGTCTTCTATATTAAAAAGAGTTCCTGTGGACTTGCTTCCGTAAGACAATAACAAAATAAAGCAACTTCACTTACGCACTGCTAACTCCATTCTGTAATTATAGTAAAGCTAACATGCAGTCTCTAAATCTGGTACTCGTGGTTGTATACATAGTTTGCCATCAATTTCTGGTGTTTTTACACTAACCCCCTCTTATTCTTTTCATTATAAGAGTTTCCATTAATCATAACTTTTGTATTTTCCCTCCGCTGTACTTGGGAAGATGCATTCTTTTGCCTTAACCCCTTACCAGTCCTACAATTTATACTTTTGGCCTAGATATAGACAACATACATGTTCAACACTCCCTCTGTGCATATTGTATCGAGAATATTTGCCTCACCTGGACACGATGGCACACGTGTGTAATCCCAGCACTCTAACAGGCTGATGCAGGAGGCTCACAAGCAGGGAGCCAAGCCTGGGCAAGTTAGAGATTTAGTAAGACCAGGGCTCAAAATAAAAAAATAGAAATGGTCTGTAGCTGTCGCTGAGGGATGAGGCCCTGGGTTTAATCCCTTGTTCAGTTTACAAAAATAAGAAATAGTTACTCTATCCACTGAATGTCTGATTTTTTTTTTTCATTAAGCATGGACTCTGAGGCCAAAAGCAGGCTTAGTGCAGCTATCACTTTCTAAAGTTTTTTTCAAAAAGGGATTAACTTGAGGACAAAATGGACATTTGAAAATTTGATTCAAATAGTAGTCTTTATTGAGTGTTGCTATTTCCTTAATCATAGAATTACAGGGATAATTCAGAGTAACCATGGTATCTTCATAGAACTAACAGTCCAAGTAGGACATCAATTAATCTCCAACTTGTAATTCATTCATATAGCAAGTATTTAAATACCAGCTGTTCCACGGGAACTGTCATCAACATTGCAAATTCAAAAGCAAAATATGGTCTTTGCTATATTTTAAGAGACTTGGAGTTTAGTAGGACTGGGACTCAATTCCATAAGAATCTCATTTATATCTGTGGATATAACTCGTTTACCGCCTCCTATTTTATAGAAAATAAAATTATCACTCAGTAACTATTAATTATAAAAGAGAATCAGAAAAATTGAATTATAATTGGAACTGAGAGCATTTACCACTGAGCAATTCTTCTATGCTTTGTATTTCCAAAAAGAATGGGTTGTAAAAATAAAACTACAATTGAAAACGTCACGTTTGGGATAATTCAAAAGAACCTTTAAATGCAAGCATTGCAATAGACAGCTAATCACAGTACATCCCAGGGACAGTTGTGAGATTTCAGCAGATTCACGTAACTGCTTCAATTAAAATAAAACAATTAATGTACAGCTGGTTGCTTGCTAGGGGCAAAGAAGAGAGAGAAACTATAATCTATTGCTCTAATGAGGGGTGTAGCTGCCCAAGTTGATCTTTGATGCATATTTAGGAGATTTGATACATTCACCTTATATAATGGGTTATGGACATTAAGTTACACTTATCTACTTGGTGTTGAGAATTTTTTCTTCCTTAGCCCCACCAGGATTTAATGATGTTAAATTTAATTTTGTTTTTTATTAGTGATCATGTGGAGTATTATATCTCAAGATATGAAGGTACACATGTGCTTTGCTAGTCCGGAGCATCACTCGTGGTTTGAAGGTTCTAACAAAAGCATAGAAAAATGTAATACTCATTTTGAGGTAAAAAGGGGTTATACTATGTGAGATCTTGAAGAAGTGACCGGGTCCTGAGGGCTCTCTCCTTGAAAAGAGATGAATTCATTCATGAAATAATGGATTAATGGGTGGGTGGGTTATTTCAAGAGAGTTTATTATGCATCTGACTCCTCCTATGATATGTTCCAGTTCTCTCTGTGATACCTTTTCCTGTCTGCAGACTCTGCAGAGCATCTTCTCAGCAAGGAGACCCTGAACAAGTGTGGCCGATCGCCTCCCATCCTCCAGAGCTGTGCGGTGAATGAGCTTTGGTTTCATTTAACTTATTTAGTTCTAGGTTTTATTTTACAGGGAGAAAAATACTAAGCCATCATCTCTACACTTATGCAAAGTACAGCGACAGCCTCCACATTCGTGTTGGCTTTTGTGTTCTCTCTACCAAGATCCCCTTCCCAAGGGTATGAGAAATCACACATCGCTGGCTGAGTTCATTCTGCTGGGGATTCCCCAGACAGAGGGACTGGAGCCTGTGCTCTTTGTCCTCTTCACCTTTATCTACGTCTTCACCCTGCTGGGAAATTTACTCATCTTTACGGCAATCACATCTTCCTCTACCCTGCACACCCCCATGTATTTTTTCCTGGGGCTTCTATCTATTTTTGACATGTTGCTCCCATCTGTAACCTGTCCCAAGATGCTACTTTATCTCTCTGGCCTGAGCCGAGCCGTCTCTTATTAGGGATGTGCCACACAGCTCTTCTTCTATCATTTTCTGGGCTCCACTGAAGGCTGCCTCTACTCTGTGATGGCATATGATCGCTTTGCTGCCATCTGCCACCCACTGCGATATATGCTCATCATGAAGCCTGAAGTCTGTGTCAGCTTGGTCATGGTATCCTTCTTGATAGGCTGTCTTCAGGCCACCACTCTGACCTCCTTCACCTTTCATTTAACCTACTGCGGCCCCTGTGAGGTGGACCACTTCTTCTGTGACATTCCTGCAGTTTTACCCCTAGCTTGTAATGACAGCTCCTTGGCCCAGAGAGTGGGATCCATTACTGTTGAGCTTCTGGCTCTAATGCTCTTATTCAGTGTTTGTGTCTCGTACACACGCATTGGGATGGCCATTCTGAGGATCCGTTCAGCCAAGGGCAGGCAGAAAGCCTTCTCCACTTGCAGCGCCCACCTCACAGCAATCCTGTGCGCCTATGGACCTATGATCATAGTCTATCTGCAGCGTACTCCCAACCCCCTGCTTGGTGCTGTGGTGCAGATACTAAATAACATTGTCTCTCCCATGCTGAACTCATTAATCTACTCCTTGAGGAACAAGGAAGTGAAACATTCCCTGAAGAGGGTGTTCCAAAAAGTTATACTTACTGTTCTTGAATAACTGGAGTTTTTAAAATATTTTTTTGTCTTTTCCATCAATGTATTAAATAAACAACCACATAACAGAAAACACTTCCTCTGAAAGCAATATATTTGGTTGACCTGTAAATTGTCTGGGTTGTTACACCTCCATCATACCTGAGCTTGTAATTAATTCTAGCTAACATATCCCCCATTATTTTATCCTGGGTAAGGAATAGAATGGGCATACTAAGCTATCAGACAGACTTATTACTGGAATGGGTACTCGGTTTTGCCTGAATACAGGACTATGTTCCTTCAAAAGTCCCTCCGTGTATGAAGTCAACCTTTGTTTCACACTTCTGTTCTTAGGAGGTCATTTTTCCACTTTTCTGCTTATTAGCATTTCAGTTCCTCTGTTTCACAAAGAAGGATATTAAATTCATTCATAGAGCATGATCTGTCTGCAAAGCATTGTTCAAACATTTCACTTAATCTTCATATTGCCCCATAATATGTATATCTTATATTTTTGTAAAGACCTTTTAGATTTAGAGACTTCAAATAACAGACTCAAAATTGCACATGAATCAGCAAATCCTACCTAGAGCTCAGGTTCAGTTGATGTCCACCAAGACCCCTCTTAATCCCTCCTCCATGGCTGCCCTGTGTGACCTGTTTTGCAATTTACTACTATAATTACTTGTCTCTGGAGATCATGACACAAAGTTCTGCAATAAATAACCGGAAAAATGAGCATTAACATAGCTCATGTGTATACATTGGCATTGATATTATTTATTCTGTTTACCCAAGGCCCCAGGCAGCATAATAATTTCTTGACCTCTGTGACATATCCAGTGAGGGTAAAGCCAGTCCTTGGCTCAGCCCTCTTAACTCCTACTTTGTCATACTTTTCTTCCTGTACCACAGTGCCAACATCCTAAACCACTCTCTTGTGTAAAGGCGGTGGGAAGCCCTTTCCACACACTATTCTGGAATATGATTTAATTACTAGTTCACTTAACATTATTATTTTTTTTCCCCACCAAGCCTCAAATTCTAATTTGCCTCTGTGACCGTTAAGCTGGACTGTCAACTTGATCGGCTTGAGAGCTGCCCAGAGAATTCATGAAGCATATGTCTCCACAGGACTGGGTGGTTCAGGGAAGCATGACTGGGTTCCATGTCTGGCCCCTGGCCCCGTCCTCTTGGATGCTGGCGCCCATTCTGTTTCTCGGCAACTGTGAATTCAGGAGCTCTGCTCTACCACATCCATCTGCCATGATGTTTCTGTCTTTGGTGCCAGCAAGCTGTGAACTGAATCCTCTGAGACTGTAAACTAAATAACTACTTCTTCCTTTAAATTGTAGATGTCAGGTATTTGAACCCAGCAAAAGGAAAACCAACCAGCATAGCTCGCAAAAAAGACTGGTATGGAGAATTTTTTCTCAGTTTTCTCAGAACTTAAAAAAAAGAAAAGGGTACTGCTAAGGATTCCATAGAAACACCAGTTATTTATTCCCGTAACACTTTAGTTATTTATTTTATTCCAGTTTTACTTCCCAATTTTCATCCTATGTGAAACAATTAAAACAAAACAAAAATGTAGAAATTTCAAATAAAACACAATGCGTATTTTACTAAATCGTGAATGAGGCAAAAGGAACGAAATGAAGCTCATCCAAGCATGAGATTAGTGGTTTGTGGTGAAGGATTCTTTAGCCCCTCCTACTCTGACTTAAAAAAATCTAAGATCACACAGAATCATATTCCCATCATTTGGAGATGTCTATCTGACATGGTATGCTGGATCCAAGTAATTCAAATATTAAGATTTTGTTCTATTAAATATCCATTAACAATAATGGATATTGTTGGAGGAATCCACTTGTCATAATATCTAGTAAAGCCTGAAGAGTGTTAATGGACCAATATTCATCATATGGAAAATTGCTCAACAAACTTCTTTCCTCGACAATGGAAATTTCTATAAGAGGAGGGATGGTGTTTGTCTTATTCACCCTAATATCCAAAAGATGTAAGCCAGTAGAATCTTCTATCACTGGTCTGCTGAATTAATGAAGCAATACCATTCAGCCACTTGTTATGGTTTGGACATAGCTTGTCCTACAAATATTTCTGTGATTGGAGTTTGTCCCAAGTGTATGACTGGTGAAAGTTTGATCATGAAAAAGTTGAGACAATAAGCTCTTTACAGTACACAGTCACATTTTACAAAACGGAAGTGGTTACCAAGGACTGGGGATTTTCTTTTTGTGGAATGATCTAGGTAAGATAGGTTCCTGTTTAAATGTTACACAGTTTCAATCTTCAAGATAAAAGAGTTCTGGGAACTGAGATGTAAATAGGCTCAGTATTACTGGACTGTGCACCACAAATGATTAATATGTTAGATGTTATCTTTGTGTACTTTATCCCAACTTTTATAAAAGTCTGCTTACCCAATTTTCACATATCTTAGAGTCTTTGACTTTGCCAGTTCTCTTTACAATTATATCTACTTTTACACCCTGTCAGATCACTATGTCATAATTTTTAATGGCTCAGTGTAATGTAATAGATTACTGTCTGAGAAATTCACCCTAACATGCCTGTCAGGGAATCTGCTTAAAGTAATATTGATGAAGTATCTCGGTAAGAAGCGAGTCCTTACTCTTACCAGGCACTATGCAACTGATCTGAATATATAAATTACTTCACAAAAGCATCCTATGAGATCATTTCATAGAGAATAAAATGAGGTTCGGGAATATTAGATAATTTTCTTTAAATCAGATAATTGTGTGGGTATAAATAAAATCCTACTGCTGACTTTCATAAGCCCCACATACTGTAAGTCTGCAGAAATTTTGACAAGAAATGTTTGACTTCTACCATCTCCCCCCAAAAAGCTTACCCCAACTTTCTCCCTTCCAGTCTCTTAGAATAAAGAGAACATTCCCACATTAGCTCATAACGCTATCTTCAGGCTCTTCCAAAATCCCCTTCGCCGACACTGGCTTTAGTTTTTCTCCACGCTTTTCTTGCTCTAGCCCATCTTTTTTTTCTCATGTCACTCTTTCTTTTCCGTTATTTATTAATCTTTTATTCCTAGCTTTACCACTTTTCTCTTTAGCTAACACACCAATTCTGGAAAATAGAGGCTGAGGGAGTGGGGCAGTCACAGATAGAATTCCCACAGAAGTTAGGCAGGATAAAAAGATTGTAAGTACTTTGTTTTTTACTTTTTGTACAAATGTGTTACAGGTAAATGAATAAAAAAGTGTTGACACAAATTTTAAAATAAGCAACCCAATTTGTATAGATTTTCACTACTTTATTCATGTTTCCTGCATGAATATTTACTACTTTTAAGGAGATTTGACATTTATCTTTTACATAACTATTTTCAAGGGAAAAGAAAGTTATGTCAAAATGGGTTCAGGTGAGACTGATAACTGAACAAAGAAACTTCATGAAAAATAACTCTCAAAGCAATGGTTATTGTTATTTATGGATTATGCCCAAATCCACTTGTATGAAATGTTCTAACCCTGAGATCGGGGTTCTGTTATTCTCATTCTCATGAGTGTCACTGTCCCCCCTCTGCCCTTGTGTTCTGAGTGACCCACAGGATATCTCTGAAGAAGTATGTCCTGATGATGAGAATTGCAACGTGAGTCTCAGTGTTCATTCAGGTGTAGGAATTTAAAAACAAAAATGAAAGAAGAATTCTGATGCCATCAAATTAAGCTAAAACAGGGCTTGAATTCACATATATTGAAATAGGGCATCTCTGGCACACTGACTATCTTTTTTCCTGACAAATTACCTCAGAAGCATGATGATCTTATTTGTCTCTGTGAATATATACTTGCTTCCCCCAAATCATCTTCTTACTGTTGTTAGAATTATCTCTTGATATCATCTCCCTGTCAGGATATGCTAAAACACAGTACTGCTTAAATTGTACTAAAAATGTCCTAAACAATCAGCACCCAGCTCCAAATGCAAAAACTGGTTCCAGTCTGTGACCTGTTAGGAACTGGACTGTAAAGTAGATGGTGAGCCATGGCTAAGCAAGGCTGAAGCTTCATTTGTATTTATAGCCATCACTGTTACTGTCTCTCATCAGAATTCTACTCCATCAGATCACGGGTGGCATTATATTCTCACAGGAACAAGAGCCCTCCTGTAAACTACAATTACAAAGGTCTAGGTTGCACGCTGTTTGTGACTCTAATGTCTGATGATCTGAGGTGACACCAAGGCAGTAATGCTATCAGTAGGGAGAGACTGCAAACACAGGTTAACATTAGTAGAGAGGTTTGACTGTACAAAGACCATAATAAATAAATTGCTTGCTAACTCATATCAAAGCCCTATCAGGGAATAACAAGTGACAAACTGTATCTGGTGGCAAGTTTTATAGTGGCAAGTGAGTTGGTTAATTTTGCTGCACCTAGTGGCAGGCTTCATGTTAGAATGTGGCACTTATAATGGTTCATCCATTATTTTATTCACCACTTTAGTCCATGTCTCTTTCCCACACTGCACACTTATTTCAGTAATACTTTTTGTAATCCCACAAGCTAACCCTGACCAAAACGAGTAAAAAAAAAAAAGGGGGGCTTTTGAAATGAAGAACAACTCAATATGAAAAAGCAGAAGACTCTCAGACTTCCCCTAAAAATAAAGCTATATTGCAAAGAAAATCCCAAGATCCTTACTTAAATTGTGGGTTCATTTCAATCTTTGACTCACATTCTACAAGCCTGCTTTGTATAATATGTGGCAACCAACTCTTGAATGAAGCCTTGAAAACTTGCAAAATTACTTTGATACTTAAAGCCACACCCTTCACTAAAAGTCAAAATGTGGAGTTTTTTTTTTAGAGTAAAAAAGGCTGAACAAGGCCACCGCTTCATCACATAATAAGTGGAGAGCGTAATTCTTAATTGTTAATCAAATTGCTACTGCTGAGAAGACCTTTACTATTGGTAAAAAAACTTGATCCTGCATGTGGCTAAAGACATATGAGCATGGAGGAAAGGCTTCAGTTCAAACAGTGCATATTCATCTTTAAACTAGTACCATAACAAAATGAATTGCTAAAATAGCAGAGAATATTGAGGCACGATTTTTAGAGAGGTTTAAAAAGTCACCGTGGTGTGAAATCCAGGATGATGAGTCTACCAGTGCTGACCGGAAGGTAGCAATGCCTGTTTTTATGCAGTTGAATTTTCAAGAAAATGTGCATGAAAATGTTACATGCACTTTTTTCCTAATCAATTCCACAGCTGCACAACTGTGAATGATGTAGTCTATAAGAGATTATATATTAAGACAATAGATTTGGTCATTTTCTGTCACTATGTGCACACGCAGAATGACTACCACAACAGGATGTAGTTTTTGTTTCAGTACTCAGGTCAAAGAGGTCAATTCTGAGTATGAGTCTACGGAAGTAGTGGGAGGCAGCTGAAACAAGCAGAGAAAGAAGCAACTTTCTCCTGCTCTTGCGCTCGGCACCCTTCCTTCGTCCTCTGTTAAGATCAAGTACACCCCTCCGTCATTCAGTTTCCTATGACCCTGACCTGCAAGCTCTTTCCTGTTTGCACTGCAACTTTTGTGAATGAATGTGAATTTTAATAAATTAAGTCTCCTAAAATGTAACATAGTTCATTTGTTGGAACCTTTATCTGTTGAAGAGAAAAATTCTGGCTATGTAGTTTTGCAGTGTAAACTGTCAATAATTTTTTAAAAGTGATACACTTTTTGAAATCACAGTGTTGAAGGAAACTGAATAACTGGGATGAAGGAAAAGAGAAAAGAAAGAAAGAAAGGGAAAATATATATGTATACACAGGATAGCTAAGATAGTTGTACTATTGATTTCTATTGCTTTATTGAAAGGAACAGTTAGAGTTTAATTGTTTGATCAATCTTACATGCCTATATTTGTTTAAATGAGTAACCAATTTGAAAATATCAATATGTACTAAAACAACCCTTGTTAATTTCCTATCACCTTTTTTGAAATTCTGTATTGCTTGTATTGTTTTTGTGTTATTGTGTAAATATATGTGTGTTTGATAATATGTTTTGATTCTTTTATCTTTAAAATAAAAAAGAATGTTGAGTAAGTGTCTCTATTTCCATGCTTTCTGGATCACTAGACAAGGAGCATGTACTATATGTTCACAAAGGAAGACTGTCCAGCTGAAAAAGGAGAACATCCTATCTTTGGCAGCACACATGAACGTGGAGATCACTCTGCTGAGTGAAACGAGCCCAGCTTAGGAAAACAAGTGCACTTTTCCATACGCTGTCCTTTACCTGTGGAATATGAGTAATCTGAGGTCTGAGAGGCAGGGAGTAGATCCGCAGTTACCAGGGACTGGAGCTGGGCTTAAAGGTGGCAATATTGCTTAAAGGATACAAAATTTCAGTCAAACAGGAGGAAGTATTACAAGAGATTAATCATATTCCATGGGGACTATAGTTAATAACAATGTATGGCATCCTGTAAAATTCCCAACACAACAGTTCTTACTACAAAAAATGTGAGTTAATACATGGTTTATGAGGATGGTTTAGCCCTTTCAGAATGTATACATATTTTAAAACATCATGATGTACACCACAACCATATGCTATTTTTGTCAATTAAAATGGGTAAAGTTACATTTTTGAACTGTGATTATAGGTAAGTATCTATAATCTCAACAATCTGGGATGCAAAAGCCTCACAAATTCTAGCCTATGCTTAGCAAATTAGCAATTTAGTGAGGTCCTATCTCAAAAGAAGCAAAATGTAGAAGGGCTGGGAATGTAGCTCAGTGCTGAAGGACTGAAGGCTTAATCCTCAGTAACACAAATAAAAAATAAGCACATGAAGAATTAAATAAGACATGATATGTTCAAGACGTATACAATCTATATTTGACAAAGAACTTAATCAAACATTGAACTTTTCCTTAAAAAAGAAAGATAAAACGAAATTCAGAACTTTACTTCATTACTTATTATAATCTTGGAAAATGATCGCACTTTCTGGAGGAAAAGAACTCTGAGCACATGCACCAAACATTTTCTCTGCTTTATCAATATCTGCCCCTTTGTTTTTGATGGCAGGGCCTGATCAAAGGCTTGAACTGGGCTCCAACTACCTGCGTTCCTTAGCTGCCCACCATGAAGAGTACGAGAAAGAGAGAAAAAAAAAAAAAGAGTAGGGGAGAAATGCATAAAAAATTGGGGAAAAAACGAGTTTATTCACCAATTGGCCAAGTACAGAGAACAGGTAGTCATGTCCTCTCACCCTTGCAGCACAGGAGAGAACTCAAATCTACAGAACTCAGGAGACATGTCTAACAGATGTCACCACTCCTTGTCGCCAAGGCAGCGAGAGGGCAGGGAAGCTTGTCTCTTTCTACTCAGCGCTGGAAAGGCAGCAGCTTCCTTTCTCAGCGTGAGGAAGCTGCAGAAACAGCTTCCCTAGTGTTATTAGTACATGTGTCTTGTGCGTGCTGATCACATACACAAGGTGGCTTAGTACATGAACACAAGATCACTCTTCTCACCCCATTCCCCTCCATTCCCTTCAGTCCTTCTTCCCCTCCCCATTTACAAAAGCACCGCTTATAATTTTTTCTTGAATTCTGTTTTAAGAATGTTTTCCCTTCTTTCCACTCCCTTCCCCCATCTATTGCTCCCCTTCCTATTTGAACAAGTTCTTCCTAATTCCTAATATCCATTCTCCCTTTCACTTTTTATTTATAATTTGAGTTTCTCACACAAGAGAAGCAATATTTACACTTGTGCGCCTGCTTTATTTCACTTAAGGTTATGGCTTCAGGATGCAGCCATCTACCTAAAAGTGCCTTAAGTTTACCCTTCTTTGTGGCTGAGCTGTACTACATTGTGTTATAACATGATATTTTCTTTATCTATCCATCTATTGATGGGAGTATGAGTTATTTCCAAGATTTAGCCAGTATAAATATGGGTGTGTATATTTGGCATGATGACTTTGGTTCTTTCAGGAAGATACCAAAAGGGAGAACAGCTGGATGGGATGGAATTTGAGAAATCGCCACACTGATTTCTGTTCCTTTTCCCCCACAGCCTCACCAGCATTTGTTATTGGTTGATTCCTTGATGATACTCATTCTCTCTGGAGTGACATGAAATCTCAGTGTTGTTTAAATTTGCATTTCTCGGATGACCCATGATACTGAATCTGTTCTTAATGTATTTATTGGTTGGTTGTACTTCTTCATTGGAGAAATGTCTGTTCATTTCAGCTACCAGGTTTGGATGGGCTCTTTTGATTGGGGGGTAATTTTCTGAGTCTCTTTTATATTCTAGGTATTAGTACTCGTTTGAGGACTAAGTGGCAAATTTTTACCCATTCTGTGACTGTCTCTTCACCCTGCTGGCGGTTTCTTTTGCTGTGAAGAAGCTTTTCCATTGACGTAATTTCATTTCTTGATTCTTTATACTATATCCTGTGCAATCTGGATTTTGTTCATAAAGTCTGTCCACATCTATATTTTCAATGGTTTTATCTATTTTATCTTCCAGCACATTAAGTTTTCTCTTTTAATATTTGAATTTTTATCTGTTTTGATTGTAATTTGGCACATGGTGCAAGAGACCAGCCTAGGGTTCAATCTGTAGCACATGAAAAATCACTTCTCCAAGTACCATATGCTAAAAAGGCTATCTTTCCTCCTGTGAAAGTGATGGACCCTTTCTCAAAGATAAGATAACTGAGTGTGCTTTGAGTTACTTCTGCATCTTCTACTGGGTGTCATTTATGCACAAGTGTGATTTTTCTCCAGTATCATGTTGCCTTTATTGGAGCTTTGTAGTATAAAAGTCTGGGACCGGGGTGCCTCCCCCAACACCCGCCTTGGCCTTGATTAAAAATGCTTCTACTATCCTAAGTGTTTTCTGGTACTATATGAATTTTAGGATATTTTTTCTAGATCTATAAGGTAATTTTTTTCACCATCTTCTGGAAACTGCCACCTGCATTGCACTGTAATCCTCAGCCTGGACTCAGGGGCCAACATGGGATTCAGCCCAGACAGTGGGATTTGCAGTGTGAGCTGAGGCACACAGAATGAGAGGCTGTGCAGCTGAGCCAGCTGATGACCCCAGGAGGCTGCCGCCCACATCCCTCCCACCGCTGCGCCCAGAGCTGCTCTAGTCCCCACCTTTCCGAGACCTAGGTTTGCGTTAGTTCCTTTAATTCTCAGTTATCCCAGGTACTCCTGTAATAAACCAAACCTATCGGTACTGTGCGGTAAAATAATGTATAATTTGTTTATAAACCCAACACCTCATGAAAAAGCAATCAATGTAAAAATTCAATGCAAATATAGGTGCTATAAGTATCAAAGGAATTTTCAAAAATCATTTTTCCGTGAAGTGTATTTTACAAAAAAGAAAAAAAACTGTAACAATCTTTTGCTCATTTCTAAAGTTCAAGTACACCAAGTAGGTAATTGCACCCTTGCTCAATAAGATCCCTGACTTCAGGGACTAACACCCAAAGGAAGCCAAGGTGATTTAAAACTCTCCTGTCTATGAATTATTGCAGTTCCTGAAGTCTCACAGGAAATTATTTCCAGGGGGCTGGACCACACTGGGATGTGTGACGCTCTACCTGAGAGTGAAGGAAAAGAGCAGATGTACATGCAGACTGCAGGATGGGGGGTTGGGTAGGGAGACTCCTTCCTCCTGGGAGCAAGGAAGGGAAGACAACATGCGATAGCACCAGCCAATGAAGCTTGCTGAGCAAGGCAAGTGTTCTTGTTTGTTGCTCAATTTAAAATTTGGGTGTCACTTTCTCCCTCTTCTTACAATTGCTATTAATGAAATCTATGAACTGCTCTATAATTTAAAGATATTACACTTAAAACAAGTAGAATATGGCATCAGAATTTTTAAAAATGTAAGAGTCAGTGTCTTCATAACCCGTACACTCCCTCGTGTGCTGCTACAAAATTGTATTGGTGACTTCGGAGCCTCACTTGCAGGCTACCACATACTCACTGTGGTAAGCTCAGGGGACTACAGAGAATGAGGGTCCTTTTAGTATATTTTTCTATTCATGAAGACCTGAGATATTCTGGATCATTTTTTGGCATTGCTCCTCAAGTCCAGTGAGATAATGAGAGTTGATATCACATCTTTTACTCTGTCTGCCTTCCAATACTTGAATGACTATTGGAGATTTAATGGAATCAAATTGACCTAAACTGATATAAGAAATTGGTATGTAGCCTTGTTTCTTGCACCAACAATGGGTATTTTTTCCCGTTAGAATCACAAGAGCACATAGAAGTGGTATAATTTAATAATGTGTATAAGGACATGAGTTTGGGAGAATAGACTTACAAGCCCATGGGTGAGATTGTCAGTGAGGGTTCTGCACCCTGAGAAACAGCATCAGAAAAACATCTGGTCTGTGGAGAATCAGGCAGATCAAAATCATTCCTTTAGGAGGCAATACCTTGCAATACCTAGATCTTTTCTCCATAAGCATTGCACTGATGTAAACACAGTTAATTTTTTTCAGCATATGAAATTGAGTCACAAATTTCTTTTCAGACATTCAAGAGTTGGTTCTTCCGTAAAAATGAGAAATCACACTACAGTGACCGAGTTCATCCTGCTGGGCATCCCCGAGACAGAAGGTGTAGAGACCGCCCTTCTCTTCCTGTTCTCATCACTGTATTTATGCACCCTCCTGGGAAATGCACTCATTCTTATTGTTATTTTGTCCGCTTCTTTGCTTCACACTCCCATGTATTATTTCTTGGGAAACCTTTCCATCTTTGATATGGGTTTTTCTTCAACTACGGTCCCCAAGATGTTGTCGTACCTTTCAGGAAACAGCCAAATCATTTCTTTCCAGGGCTGTGCTGCTCAGCTTTTCTTCTACCATTTCCTGGGCTGTACTGAAGGTTTCCTGTACACGGTGATGGCCTATGACCGCTTTGTCGCCATATGTTACCCACTGAGATACGCGGTCATCGTGAACCACAGGGTGTGCTTTGTGTTGGCCACAGGAACCTGGGTGAGTGGCTGTGTCCACGCCATTGTCCTAACCTCCCTCACCTTCAAACTGCCCTACTGTGGCTCCAACCAGGTGGGCTACTACTTCTGTGATATACCTGCGGTGTTGCCTCTGGCCTGTGAGGACTCCTCTCTAGCTCAGCGGGTAAGTTTTACAAATGTTGGTCTTGTGTCACTGGCTTGCTTTTTCATCATCCTTGTGTCCTACATTCGCATTGGAACCTCCATATTGAAAATCCGCTCAACAGAGGGCAGGCAAAGAGCATTCTCCACCTGCAGTGCCCACCTCACCGCCATCCTTTGTGTTTACGGGCCAATTGTCATCATCTATCTGCAGCCCAGCCCCAGTCCCTTGCTTGGTGCTGTAATCCAGATTGTGAATAATCTTGTGACTCCCATGCTGAACCCACTGATCTACAGCCTGAGGAATAAGGATGTCAAGTCTGCCATAAGGAATGTGTTTCTCAAGAGAAGCCCTGCTTTGAAAAGTAAATGAAATATTCAAACTTTTGCTGGATGGAGCTTGAGTCTTCATTTTTTAGGACAAATTCTTATCTGCAGCTTATGAATTAATCTGCCACTTAACCTCAGTGTTTTAAAATGTGTTTTTTAATTTTACTTCTCCATATTCTATAGTGAAATATAATTGACAACTTTGCTTTTTAGGCAGTGCACTGAATCTTATTCTGTGTGAATTATATCTCAGCACCACCATCTCCCTCAACATTTCTTAGTCATTTAGATCTTTCAAAAAGTTAAGATATGACATCTATTCTCATCTGAACTAATAATGTCTGTCTGTCTATCTCTCCCTGCTCTTCCTCTCTCTCTTTCTCTCCATATCCAAGATATATCCAGGAGAGAATTCACCTAAATTTCAAAAAATTCAGCCTAAATCTAATATGAGAACTTTGTATCTTTTACTTTTGTAGATTTGAAATTTCAATTTTCTACCAATTCCCCTAAAATTCAAACTAGCTAGTATTTAAGGTAAGATTTCCCCTATGTTCAATCTTATGATTAAAGAGGATTCTTAGTGTAGAGATTTTTAAAAATTTTTTATTTATTTTTATTTATTTTTGTTTTTTGTGGTACCGGAGATTGAACTCAGGACTTTGTGATTGCCAGGCAGGTGCTTATGCCGCTGAGCTATATCCCCAGTCCTTCTTGAGGAACCAGATATTTTCATTGCTTTATTAAAGTCATACAAATTATGAATTCAGATTATTCATTATTTTATCAATGAATCTAGATTATTTCTCATTAAATGCCAAAAGGATCACTATCTGTTATATAAATGTTTGTTAAGAAGCAATTAAACTGAAGTATTTTTATGTTTCATCTAAAATAAAAGTAAGGGTAACTTATTTTTATGTTTCTAAATTCCAAGTTAGCACATTTGCAAAATTGTGTAGCAAAAATAAACTTGCTTCCCCATAAGAAAGAGAATGTTTCTTCTTTTTCATAATAAAATTGGTATGTTATATTGCTTCCTTTAACCTCTGTGTTCCATAATTCTGAGGAAAAATACTTAAGCTTTATTTCTAGAGATCATACTGACATTTATTGGACAGATATTCTTCTTTTTTTCTTTATTTTGTTTCTCCTTATTTTTTTCTGTAAGTTATACATGGCTTTTCTTGTAAGTTACACGAAGTCCTCTTTAGAAAGTGGCAGAGACTAAATGCTGCAGAGACCAAGTGCTGCATTTTCTAATGCAAAAGAAAAATAAAGGAGAATGAGAGGAAGGAAGGAAGGAAGGAAGGAAGGAAGGAAGGAAGGAAGGAAGGAAAGAAGGAAAGAAGGAAAGAAGGAAAGAGAGGGCGGGCAGTTGGAAGAGAGGGAAGGAGGAAGATTTTAGAAGTAAATCAGAAGAGCACTTCATATTGGAATGATTACTGTCTCTTTTTAACCTTCCTGTCTATCATCACAGGTGGCTCTTAATCATTTTTCCAAGAATTAACTACAAACCAATCAACAGTGTGATGCACAGTATCAGACAACATTAAGAGGGCTCCAGCAGTCACGGTCTGTGCTGCTAACTAGGGCCCTGGGATGGGCAATGTAAGAGTCTCTAGTGTGAGGCCCTGATGGTACTGCACAAGCTGGTAGGTAGTTAGTTACTCTTACTAGAACTCAAACACACTCTGCCACCTTCAGGAAACCTTAGAGGCACTAATGTTATTTTTACCTAAGCAGCAACTGGATTAAAATGTTACATGTCACATTTCTTCACATCTCTTTAACATAAATAATTAATAACTATTAGTGTAAGTTTCTTCTGATTGTAAGTGTTCTGCTAATCAGGAAACTAATACAGTTACTGCTGCCTTAAACTCCATTTTCATTCACACACTACATATTTGGGGGGAAATGCTAAAATAGGCATATGTTTCACAGTCTCCCTCTGTCTTTTAAACATGCACCTGTACACTTTTCCATTAACTTTTTACCACTTGTCACTGCAAGCATATGCGAATGCTAAACCTTAATAAAATACTTGTATGGTTACAATGGTTTAAAACATATCTTTGAAATGTATCCATTTCTTTATATGGAAATGTCAGGTTTGCAGACTAAGTGTATGGACTATTAAAATTTTTTAGTTAATGGCAAAACCAAAAATAGAATCTAGGTCTTCTGATTTGAAGTTCATTTTCTGTTTCACAAATTCAAAATGCGGAAAAAATTATTGATGATCTGGATACTGCATTACTTTTGTTAACCTCCACAAAAGTTATCATAACAATGAAAATACTAAATGAGAAAATTATTCACCATTTTGCTATAAAAGAGAATCTCTCTCTTTTTTGGAGGGTTACTAGGAATTAAATTCAGGACCTTTCACTTGCCAGGCAGGCATTCGTAGGAGAATCTCTCTTAAACCAGAATTTTTATTTATTCTGACATAAATCAAACATAAAAATCATCTAATGCAAAAGAAAAAGTGTCTTATCTTCTTTCAATGAAATATTTTTAGAAGCTTCAATATAGTAACTTGTAAAAATTTAAACTAGGCATGGTGGTTGAGGTGATCAAAAGTTTAAGAGCAGTGTGGGAAACTTAGTGAAACTTTGTCTCAATCTAAAATAATAAGGGCTCAGGATGTAGCTCGGTGTAGAGTATGAATAAAGTGTTAAATTCAATCCCTAGTACCACAAAGAGGAGAAATTAGATGTAATTCAACTTATGGAAAACTTGAAAAAGTTACACAAAGAATCTATGTATGGTTTCTGTTCATATTTTAAAGATATTATCATTATATTTGTTTTATTCCTATCTTTCATATATTTGCATATGTGCATATGTGTATATAGATATGTTCTGAACCAGAGTAAATTGTGGATATATATCGCAGACCTGTTCTTTTTCTCCTGACATACTTTACATAAATGTGCTTTTCAAAGCAGGGCATCCCTTATACAATTATAATATAGCCATAAAGTGAGAAAATCACTATTGATACAGTATTATCTAATACAAATCCTTTAGATTTTGCCAATTATCACAATAATTTTCCTTGTAGCAAAACATTCCGGTATCACATTGCATAAAGTAATATCTCTTTTGAGTTCTCATCATCTAGAAAAGTGCCTGAGTCATGCTTGGCATTTGAGGATATTAATATTGTTGAAAATGTGTAGAACATCTATCAGTTTGAATTTGTCTGAGATTTCTTTCTGATTAGAGTCAGATTATGTAGCTTTCTCAGGACTAATTCAGAAGAGACACTCTACCCTTTTCACTCCACCATATCAGAAGTTTGCTGCGGATTATTTCACTGATACTAATGTTAGTTTTGGTCATATGGTTAAGGAGGTGTCTGCTACAGTACTTAACTACAAATATATTTTACTTTCCTGTTGAATAGTGCTCTTCTTTTAAAGAAGGGGTACTTTGTGATAACTTTCAAATATTTACCTGCTACCTCTACCATCTCTGGATGATTCTTTCCTGAATCAATTCTATAAGCTTCTCACTTTATGATTGAGTTATATATGATAGATGCATGGTGAACTGAAAGCACTGTAAGTCAAAGTGCGCTAAACACACCTCCCAGACTCAACAACTTAACATCATAGAGGCTGAGCCTATGTTAAACATACTTAGAATATAGTAACCAGTAATTAGAAAAAATCATCTACTTCAAAGCCCATTTATAGTAATAAAATGTTTAACACCTCATGTACTCACTAACCATTTTGTAGATATGATGGGCTGCAAAAACACAAAACACAATATTCAAAAGCAATTACCTTCCTAACTGCATCACTTACTGAGAGCTGCAGCTTGATGCTCCTGCCCTACATCCCAAGAGTATCGAATTTCATATCCCTAGCTCTGGAAGACATCAAAATTTCAAAATTTGAAGTATTTTCTTTATTGAATGTGTATTGTTTTTGCACTATCAGAAACCTTACATATCTCAGACCACTGTAAGTGGGGTACTATTTATTTTAATTTTTAAATTTTTAGGACATGTTTCAATACATAGCCATTACATTCATGTCATGAAATCTGTATATGTACATAAAACATCCTGGTTTTCCCCTTCCTTCCACCCTGCTTTTATTTAGCTAGGGTAAAATTCATCTATTTATCTTATAAGTCCTCATAAACTCAGTTATTATATATGCAGATTAACAACCAGACTAATAGGTCATAAAACACGTAAGACACTTATAGTAGACCAAAGTATACTTTTAAATGCATTGTACATGCTGGATTATAATAGTTTTTTTTACTTTCTCTCAATTTTTTTCTATCATGTATTTTGTTTTTCACTTTACTTATATATTAAGCTTTGAATGTAAGGAAACATGCATTATTTAAGCTTGTCTTTTATTTACATTGCTTAACATTATGGTCTCAAGAGGCATCTGTTTTCCTATAAATGACTCAAATTCTTCTTTACAGAAGTGTAGTACTGCATTATGGATAAAAACCATGTTTTCTTTATTCACTCAAATGTGGATGTATGCATAGGCTGTTTCCAAGATTTAGTTACTATGAACTGTGCTGCTAGGACATGATTATGTATATCACTATGGTGTGATATTTTTAAACCTTTTGAGAAGATACCTGGAAAGGCAATAGCTGTGTCAAATGGAATTTCCATATTTTTTGAGGAATCTCCTTACTGCTTTCCATAGTGGTTGTGTCAGTTTATACTTCCACAAACAATGAAGAGAATTCCTCTCTCCATCCACCCTGGCCAGCAATTTTTATTGGTTGATTTCTGAATGATAACCACTCTTTCTGGAATGAGATGGAAACTCAGTGTTGTTTTAATTTGCATTTCTTGAATGGGCAGTGATGTTGAACACTTTTTCATATACTCACTGGACATTTGTGCTTCTTTGTCTGACAAATATCTATTCACTTCAAATGCCTGTATTTTGATTGGGTGAAATTTAGGACATCTAATACTTTTGTTATATTCTCTGTTGATACAAACTGTTGCCCCTCTGCTGTGTGCCACCTTGCCTTGGAATCCACCAATTTTGGACTAAAACCTGTAAAAACTATGAGCTAAATAGACCTTTCCCCCTTTAACTTTGGGTGTCAGTTTTTTTGTCTCAGCAGCAACAAAAGTCACTGAGACAATAGATATCTATTAAATCCATTTCTTCAAAGGTTTACTTCAACTCTGATATTTCTTTGCTGATTTATTGTCTAGTTGAGCTGTAAAATTGTGACAGTGGGGAATTGAGGTCCCCCACTACATTTCTGTGTTGGTATTTATTGTATTTTTTATGTCCATTTTGTTTGTTTTATGAAGTTTGGTGTGCCGGTATTTGCTGTACGTATATTTTAATTGTTAACCCTGCCGGTTGAATTTTTCCCATAACCAATACATAGCAGCCTTCTTTGTCTTTTCTGATCAGTGTTGGTTTGAAGTCCACTTTATCTGTAATTAGGATAGCATCTCTTTCCTTTCTGGGTTCCCATTCACGGAATATTATCTCTCATCCTTTGATATTTAATCTGTTAGTTTTTTTTAATTGTATGTGTTTCATGTATACTGTACATTGTTGGGTTTTGTTTTTTGATCCATTCTGTGTCATTTGGTGAATTATTAAGTCCATTATCTTAATTAACACCATCTTTGAGGTCACTGAGCACCTTATTGATTTTTTTCTCATATTTTATCATTTCATGTAATTCATGTGTTTGCCTTTTGATTTCCTCTGCTTTAGGGGAATTGGGAGTTATCTGAGGCATTTTGTTGCTGTGTCTTCTCATATTTCTATTGCTTGCTCCCTCTCTCTATGTGTGTGTGTGTGCATGTGTGTGTGTGTGTGTGTGTGTGTGTGTGTGGATGTGTGTGTGTATACACATGTACCGAAGTTTTGGGTCAATTATAGTACAAAGTCTGTATTGCTAGTGTGCAGATCCCTTTAGTTAGCATCTGCTTTTTCAGTGAGGCACTCTGTGAGAGGCTAACTGGAGGCTTTTGGGTCTGTCCCAAGGACCAACTATCTCTGTCAATTTGGAAGAGGAAGATGTAGTATAATTGGCTCAGCACACATTTCTCCAGAAATGAACCAAAGTATTATTGATAACACAAAGATAAGCCAGCTATTGGCATGCAGTAAAAACCAGCAATTGTAACAACTATACCACCCTGGCAAGAGCAATGAAAGTGCAATAATAATAAGCAAAGCCAAACTATATATTGACATAAGAACCAATAAAAGCTATCACCGTACCACTCTTGACCATAGAAAGGAGATATATACTTATAATATGGACATAAAGACAAACTAAATGTTGTCTTAAAGTAAATATCTATAGAATGGAGCAGTTATGGCACCACTAACAAAGAATTAATCAATAACAGACTAGAGTTAATGATCTAAAGATGAATAGTAATACTAGTAAAGGTGGAGGTGACGGGAATGGGAAGAACAAAAGTAAAATTTGAAAAATAAAGAAAAGGAAGATTAGGAGGACAAAAAGTGAGATAAGAGATCCAGTTAAAGAGTAACTTAGCAGAATTATATAAAAGTAACAGGAAAGAATAATCAAGAAAGAGACAAAATGGAGAACAAAAGGAAGAAAAAAGCAAAACAAAAAAGTTAAGGAGGAAAGAAAAATATAAAACCAAACCCCAATCCCAAATTACAAACAAATGAAAAAAAATGTTTCAAAACACATTCCTCTATGCTTCTCAGCGGTCCTTTCCACTCACTATCACTCAATATCAGGAACTCTGATATTGAAAGCTAGCAAATGTGGGGAAGAGACAGTGAATCTCTGCTAGAACCTGTTTTTCTCTACGTTCATCTTCCTCTGTGTGAACGCTGACCCCTGGCCCAGTTTCCGGGTGGCGTGGTTGTCAGTGGTGTCTGCCCCTGGCTGTAGTTACTCCATCCTCTCGGTTTCAGTGTCATTCTGTGCACCCATGTCATCGCTTTCTCCAACTAGCCCTCTAGCCTGTGGGTTTATAGGGTCTCCCCCTGCTTCGGAGGTCTGTAAATCTGTACACCCTAGGTTGTAGCAACAATCCAAGAGGCATATTCTTACCCATGTTGGCAGATGGGGAAAACAAACAGATCCCTGAGTTTTGCTGGATGTGTGCAGCAAAGCAGGAGTTCAAGTAGACCATCAGATTCAGTGCCAGAATTTTCATACCCAGCCTCCATGAAAACTACACATGAATAGTCAGACTTCTTACCACAGAGGAAAGGGTCCCCTTTGCAGTCCAAGTTGAAACCGTAATGGGGCCATGTCTAGTGCATACTGGTGACTGTCTCTTGTGCCCATCTCCCACACAGTTGCTGTGGTAGGTGACCCCAGCAATCATGAAATAGACCATGTTTCCCTAAAAGACCTACCTGGAAAGAAATCCCAGGCCCAGTCAGCCTCTTGCATCCCCTATCATTAGAGTAGCCACCTATCAAGACAATGGTGAGGGACTATAATCTCCTGCATGATACTGGCCATCACGATGGTAATGACCATCTAGTGCTGATTCCCCTTCAGTCTTTCCATTTAAGTCTTATTTTCGAGAAACATGGAAGTTGATTTGAAGTTGTTAATCAGTTATCCCCTTCCCAAAATGGTTTCTCATTCAACTCTCAAATATCATGGGTGCTGCACTGGACTTCCCCTCTAATTCTAGCCTGCCGTGCAAACGGAATTATTTTCAGAGCAAAACGTGACAATGTCTTGCAGTTAGCAATAGCTGTGAGCTTTACATGAAGCTATTGCTGCCTGTTCCCTTGTTTTCCCTGGAGCTGCCAGCCTTCCCGGGCCTGTGCTGTGTCAGGGAGGCTCCGTCCCGGGAGCAGTGGTGAGCTTTCTAGACTGCTTTGTTTCTCTGTCTGCCTTATACTCCATTTCTCCAGCTTTTCTATAGATTCTAGTTTTCTTGTCATTTCCCTTCCAACTGTCAGGACTCTTTTTCTTTATTCATCAAGTTATTGTTTCAATTCCAGGTCCCCACAGGCTGTGCTTTGCTCCCAGACTCTACTCCACTATTTTGGCCACCTCTCTTGCATTCTTAACCCAGCTTTATCATTAACAAAGCTGACATCTCATTTGGCTTCTTAATTGGATACAAAAACTGAAGCTGTGTCATGTACATCCACCCACTCCCCATGATGAAGGCAATCAGTATGTACTGCAAACATATACTAAAGTAAAGAAAAAAGCAAACTTTTGTCAACTTTTAATACTCATAGATGAAGTAGGCAGAAAGAGGACCAATTAGGTTCCCTGAGTATACATTATTACATATTCTATCCTCAAGTTGCAAACCTCACACCATCCCAGTCATTCATAGGTGAATGGATGAATTTGTGCACTAGAATTTTTAAAATGCCAAGAGGACAGTTCTTACTACAAAGAAAACCATGTGAGCTAATGTATGTTTGTTAGTTTGCTTTTGCCATTCCATAATGTCTACATATTTTAAAATATCATGCTGTACTCCATCAGTCTGTATTATTTTTATAAGTTAAAATAAAGCCACATTTTGAGCTGGCTGGGGCCTGTACCTATCACCCCTGCACTCTGGGAGACCAAGGCAGAAGAGTCACAAGTTCTAGGTTACCCTTGGAAAATTAGCAAGTTGTGAGATCTTGTTTCAAAAGAAAAAATAAAAGTGGGACTGAGAATGTAGTTCAGTGCTGGGGAAGGGAGGGTTCAATTCCCAGTACCATAAATTGTTTAAATAAGTCAATAAGTAAGTTAATAAATAAAAATATTTCGATATGTTCAAGACACATATAGAACCTATATTTAACCAAGGTTCAACATTCAACTTTTTGATAAAAAACAAATAAAATGAAGTTACAATATTAGTTCTACTGCTCATAATAATTTCGGAAAATCTTTACATTTTGTGAAGGAAAAGAGCTATGAGCACACATAGCAAACATTTTCTATATTTTATTAACATCTGTTGCTTTTTTTTCTGGTATAGCTTGACCAAAGGCATGAATCTTGGCCATGACTCTCTGGATTTTTTAGGTTCTCCCCATCAGGAATAAAAAGGAAACATAAAAATTGAAAGAAATGAATTTATTCATAATTTGGCCAAATGTAGAAGGCATGTAGTCATGCCCGCCTACCCACACAGCACAGAAGAGTGCTCCAATCTACAGAAAGACTAGAACAAAAGCCAGAAATATGTCTAGTGGATTTAATCAGTCTTTGTCCCATTGAGACTGGATCCAAGCAATGTTGTCTCTCTGGTCTCAACTCTGGACAGGCAGCAGCTTTCATTGTCAACCATGAGAAAGCTGGAGAAACAGCTTAACTTCTAACAAGATACCCTACTTTCGATCTGATCCCTACTAGTTTTGTAACAGGTAACATCACAGAAAACACATGACCTTTTTGGGAATGTGATGTTACATCAGTTTAGGACATGCCACATTGAATTGAAAGCATTTATGTGAACTTCTAATGCGGACCCTTACATTTCCTTTCTCTGAATGAATTTTTTCCAAGTTAAGGTAAACTAAAAACTTTTACTTACTGCTTACAAGGACATTTATCATCCTTTTTATTTGTACAAAATAATTTTTCCAGCCAGTTCTCATACTTCAAAATACTAAACATAACCAAGGATAAGTAGGAGAGAATTAACCCATTTTTATCTTTATGGTTAGTAATAAGAGATGTAAGAACACTGTCTTTTGAATAAATATTCCAGATGCATTCAGAATGGAGTACACAACAAAAAATTCTATGAAAACTCAGTTTATGATCAGAAACTTCATATATAAAAGTGCTGAAAAATAATTCCATCCCAGTTCCCGCCAAAGCAAACTCCATGATAGGAGGAAGGTCATTTAATTTAATGAAAGGAGAATCCATCAGAATTTTGAGGTTTCAGTAAGACTATGCAATTCTCTTTTTCTTCTACATAGATTAGGAAATTTTGGACCGAGAGAGTCTGTCTAACCAGCGATTCCCTTATCTTTCTGCTTTCTTGACAGGAAACCAATAACTGGCATAGAATTGCCATTCAGTGTTAGTTGGAACACATGGAAGCCATGCATGCTGAAGTTTAAAATGAACAATTATATTAATTGAGGAAGTAGTTATTCCATCCCCTTTCCACTATTACTGAATATTCAAGATATTTAACATGGGAACCTCTAATGAGTCTAAGACAGATTCTTCAAGTGAGAGCTAACATTTGTTTTGGTATCTCAGTGCATTTCCCCCTTTATCGGGGCAGTAGTTTTTTCCCCATTTTTGTGTCTCCTCCATTGCACATTGGCCCAGGCACTGGGCTCAGAGGCCAGCATGGGATTCAGCCGAGAAAATCAGATTTGCAGTGTGAGCTGAGGCACAAAAAAAGGAGAGACTGTTGCAACTGAGCCAGCTGATGACAGCAGGAGGCTACCGCTCACATTCCTCCCGCCCCTGTGCCCAGAGCTGCCCTAGTCCCCACCTTTCCGAGACCTAGGTTTGTATTAGTTCCTTTAATTCTCAGTTATCCCAGGTACTTCTGTAATAAACCAAACCTATTGGTACTCTGCAGTAAAATAATGTATAATTTGTTTATAAACCCAACACCTCATGAAAAAGCAATCCATGCAAAAGTTCAATGCAAAGATGAGTGATATAAGTATCAAAAGAATTTTCGAAAGTTACTTTTCCATGAAGTGTATTTCAAGAAGGAAACTATAACAATCATTCTCTCATTTCTAAGGTCCAATTATAACAACTAGATAATTGTGCCCTTGCTCAATAAGATCCTTGACTTGGGGGACTAACACCCAAAGGAAGCCAAAGTGTTTTGAAACCCCCCTGTTTATCGCTTATTACAGTTCCTGGAGCCATAAAGGAAATTACTCCAAAGGAGCTGGACCACACTGGGATGTGTGATGCTCTGCCTGAGAGTGAAGGAAAAGAGCAGATGTACATGCAGACTGCAGGATGGGGGGTTAGATAAGGGGGCTCCTTCCTTCTGTGCAGAAGGAAAGGAAAAGAACCCTCAATAACAGCAGGCGGTTGTGCTCTCTGGATGCCAGGCAAGTGCCGATGATTTAGCCTTCATCTTTGTTTAATGTTTTATTTTTATTACTACATGTTCAGAGTTCAGAATGATTACTTTCATGATGGTGAATGGACACACCTATATAACAAAGGCCAACTATATTTTCCCCTTCCTTCTCTGTCCTTTTATTTTGCCAGCATCAGATTTGTTGATTTATTTTATAAGTCCTTAAAAGTTAATTAACATACATACACATATGTCCCTCCTTTTTTAACTTGCATGTCACTTTCTCCCTCTTACAATCACCATGAATGGAATCCAGGAGTTTGTCTATAATTTCAAGATATTACTGTGCTGACAAACTTAAAACAAGTAGAAAATGATGTCAGAACTTTTCAAATATGAAGCTCTGATTCTTACTAACTCATACTGCCCTTCATGTGTTGCTACAGTGTTACTGTTGCTTAAATTGTATTTTGAAGCCTGAAACTAGACCTATCAGGTACTTGCTGTAGTAAGCTCAGGGGCTTTCAGAGCAGGAAGGTCCAGTTAATATAGTTTTCTATTCAGAAGTCCTGAAATCTTTTTGGTTGCTTCTTCTTGTTGGCCCTCGTAATATGAGAAGTTACTCTAGTTTTACTTTGTTAGACTTCCATCAGCTAAATGACTACTGGAGAGTTAATGGAATCAAATTGACTTAAAGAGATGTAAGAAATCTAGATGTAGCCTTATTCTTCTACTGACAGTAGTACTTTTTCCCTTTAGAATCACAAGAACACAGAACTGGTGTAATTTACTGATGCATATAAAGACACGAGTTTGGGAGAACAGATCTATAAACCCATGGATGAGACTGTCAATGAGGACTATGTACCTAGAAAAACTGAGTATCAGAAAAACGTCAAGTCTATGGAGAATCAGGCAGATCAAGCCCATTCCTTTAGGAAGCAATACTTTGTCATACCTAGATGCTGTTCTTCTTTACCATTGCCCTGATGCAAATACAGTTCATGTTTCTCAACATATTAAATTTAACGACAAATTTATTTTCACAGACTCCAACGGTTGATTCAAAAATGAGAAATCACACTACGGTGACCGAGTTCATCCTTCTGGGCATCCCCGAGACAGAAGGTGTAGAGACCGCCCTTCTCTTCCTGTTCTCATCACTGTATTTATGCACCCTCTTTGGGAATGCGCTCATTCTGACTGCTATCTTCTCCTCCTCTCGGCTTCACACCCCCATGTACTTCTTCCTTGGAAACCTCTCCATCTTTGATCTGGGATTCTCCTTGAGTACTGTCCCCAAGATGCTGTCATATCTTTCAGGGCACAGCCGAGCCATCTCTTCTCAGGGCTGTGCTGCTCAGCTCTTCTTCTACCATTTCCTGGGCTGCACTGAGACTTTCTTATACACAGTGATGGCCTATGACCGCTTTGTCGCCATATGTTACCCACTGAGATACGCGGTCATCATGAACCACAGGGTGTGCTTTGTGTTGGCCACAGGAACCTGGGTGAGTGGCTGTGTCCACGCCATTGTCCTAACCTCCCTCACCTTCAAGCTGCCCTACTGTGGCTCCAACCAGGTGGGCTACTACTTCTGTGATATACCTGCAGTGTTGCCTCTGGCCTGTGAGGACTCCTCTCTAGCTCAGAGGGTAAGTTTTACAAATGTTGGTCTTGTGTCTCTCACTTGCTTGTTTCTCATCTTTGTGTCCTACACTCGCATTGGAATCTCCATATTGAAAATCAGCTCAACAGAGGGCAGGCAAAGAGCATTCTCCACCTGCAGTGCCCACCTCACCGCCATCCTTTGTGCTTATGGGCCAGTCATCATCATCTATCTGCAGCCCAGCCCCAGCCCCTTGCTTGGTGCTATAATCCAGATGTTGAATAATCTTGTGACTCCCATGCTGAACCCCCTGATCTACAGCCTGAGGAACAAGGATGTAAAATCTGCGCTTAGGAATGTGTTTCTCAAGAGAAGCCTCGCTTTGGGAAATAAGTGAAAATATCTAAAACTTTGCTGGACCATTTTGATTCCCCATTTTAGGACAAGTTTTTATCTGCAGGTTAAGAATTAATCTCCCTTTTAATCTAAGTGTTTTAAAATATGTGTCTGTTTTACATTTTCTCTGTATAACTGATAATGCTGCTTTGCAGACAGTGTGTTGCACCTAGCGGATTATGTCTCAGCACCAATATCACTCCAAACATTTCTCTGTCTTTTAATCTTTAAATGAGTTAGAAGAAGTTATCTATTCTCTCATGGATTAAATTAACTTTGTGGGTGTGGGTGTGTGTGGGTGTGTGTGTGGGGGGTGTACATATACATAGAAGGCCCTTCACAGTTCTGGTTACTGCCCAGGTGCAATCCCATGAAAAGTTATTGGAATTCTAGCAATTTAATTCCAATCTACCATTCCCAGTACAACCCATGGAGAGAATAAAGATACTCAGGTATATTTGTACTTATGGGGAGCCAAGGGGACCTACGTCTTGCCACAATGATGACCATCTGGAACGAAGGCCTCTACCCGAGGCAGAACCCAGGTTTTATTCATTCATGAAGATTGGCATGGCTTGAGCATGTGTCACTGTGCGGACAAAACCATGGGAAGGAGGTGAGTGCCATGAGCTGGGCTAGATAGGAGGCCTGAAATCACCTCTGCAAATGTAGAGAGAAGGATATGCAGAAAGAGTAATCTGCACAACACAGTTAAGATAGTGTCTAAAGTTTTTGGGTGGGTGATTCAGCTCTGATGTGTAATGTTTGAAGCCCCAGGAAATCATAGCCTCTATCCCTAGACTTGATCCCAGCGGACAGCATAGAGCATTGGCTCACACATCCTGCCTCATCCCAGCTTACTCGTGGGAACAACGGGGCCCCCGAGAAATGTGTCTGCCATCTCCAAAAATTACCATCAGCACCTTGCCTAGACTGACGCATTGCTTAAAGCCAATTGAAGGGATAAGGAAAAGTCTCAGCCAGCTCTGTACATATTAATACGTGGAAATAGGGTCAGACTCAGCCAAGATGGAGACAATTGCTCCTCTTTGAAGGACAGTCCCCTAGGTGGCCCTCCACACATATGGACTGGAGAGTGAAATTAAAAATTCAAAAAACAGTGGCTTAATATCAAACATCAAAATTGAGTATCTTTTCTTTTGGTTGATTGTAAGCACAAATTTGTACCAATCAGCTCCAAAACTCAAACTAATGTTTAAGGTAAGTTTTTCTACACATACAATCTGTAAGCCTTTAAGAATTCTTTAGGTATAGACTTTTGTAGGATCTAGACATTTTCCTGGATTTTTAGAGCCTTAGTCATCTATGAACCTGGATCAGTTCTCATTAGATGACAAAGGAATCTATATATGATGAATGGCATTTGGCTAAAAAACAATTAAATTTAAGTCTTTTGCATCATATTCCATCGAAAATTAAAGGAATATTAAGTCGCTTATGTCTAAATTCCTCATTAGAATTTTTGTAAAATCAGATAACAATGATAAACTTGTTCCCCATGAGATAGCGTTTCTTCTCTTCTCATAATAAGACGTTATTTTGCTTCTTTAACTCTATGTTCCATAATTCTGAGGAAAAATAGATAAGTTTTATCCCAAAAACTGTGCTGAAGATTATAATGAAGATATTCTCCTTCTTTGCCCAATTTTGTTTTCTTTCTTCTGATCTTTTTCTCATTAGTTGTTTGTGGCTTTTCTTGTAAGCCCCATTAAGTCCTTTTAGAAAATTGGCAGAGACTAAGAACCACAGAGGGAAGCGGAGGGAGAGAAAGAAAGAGAAAAAAGAACGAAAAGGAGGAAGGAATAAAGGAAGCAAGGGAGGGAAGAAGGAAGGGTGGATTTCATATTTTAGAAGTGAAAAACAGTAGCGTTTTATAACAGATTATTGTCTTTGTTTTACGTCAACTCCCATCTATCATCACAGGTGACTGACAATCATTTCTTCATGTAGTAACTCCATGAATTAACTATTTCTTCGTGTCTGAACTCCATGTAAATCATCAGATTCCAGAGGACGGTGTTAGAAAGCGTTAGGAGGGCTCCAGCAATGATGCGAGTATATGCCAGTAACTAAGGCACTGTGATGTGCCGTGTAATTCTCCAGTGTGAGATACTATGACGGTACTGCACAGTTAGGTGGTTACTTTTGCTAGAAATCAAAAGGACACTAATCCGCCTTCAAGAACCCTTAATGACACCCACATTACATTTAGAAAAGCAGCAACTGGACTAGACTATTAAATGTATCACACATTAAAGGATGAAATTTCATGTCTTCTTTCTTCCTATCTAATATAAACATCAAAAAATCTCAATATTTATTGTAGTAAGGTTGCTATAATTTTAAATATTGAGGAAGCAAACACAGTCCCTCCTGTCTTGCACACTCCTGTTTTCTTTCCTATACTTCCCATGCCGGGGCAGGAGATACCGAGATGAGCACAAGTCTCACAGCTGCCCTCCCGTATCCTTTAAACACACACCAGTGCATCTTTGTTTTAATCTTTTGCCTTTTTCACTATAAACAGACGCAATACTAAAATTTAGTAGAACATTTGAAAAGGAGTTTCCATGGCTTAGAAAATCTCTTTGAATTTTTTTCGAATGGTTTTATTCTAGTGAATGTTAAAATGTAATTCTTCTTATCCTGTTTCTATCTTTTCTCTCAATAGGTTTACTTTTCATGGAAAGGTAAGGTTTATAGATTATGAGCCTGAGCTATTTAATTTCTTTAGCTAATAGAAGAACAAAAAGTAGAGTCTGTGATTAATTGCACAAGCAATTAGGTAGTTACTCTTACTAGAATAGGTTTTTTGATTGGCAATTGTCATTCTGCTTCAGGAGCTTAATACTGAGAAAATTATGGGTGATCTTGGTGCTACATTACTGGGTTAACTTCTATACAAGTTATCATAATCATAAAAATACTTTTTCAAAAACTTCCCATTTTGATGGAAACTCCATTGAATCAGAGACATAATTTATCTTAACATGCAATAAGGTAAACAATCTTAAATGTAAAAGTGTCTAATACAAAAGAATTTATAGTTTTTGAAGAAACACTTCCAGAAACTTCACCATATTGACGTGTATAAATTTATGCTGGGTAGAGTCACTGGGATGGTCACAAGTTTGGGGTGATCCTGGGCAATTTACTGAAATCACGTATTAAAATGAAATGAAAATGGTTAGGATGTAGCTCAGTGGTACAGCACTTGCCTACTGTGTGTGAGGCCCTGGATTCAATCCCTGCTACCACATGGAAAAGATTTTGGATATAATTCAGACTTATGGAAAAGTTGAAAAAGTTACTCTAAGAATCCATGCATAACATTTGCTCACATTCCCAAAATATCATCTTTAAATTTGCTTTATTCTTCCCTCATCTTTGCTATACTTGGCTATGTGTGTATGCATTTATTTCTGGACTGGAGTAAGTTGTCGATGTGAGTTCTCAACCTATTTTACTTAAAATTTGCTTTTCAAAAGGACAACTTTTACATATGTGTGATATAGTCGTGAAATCAGAAAATGAACATTGATACACTATTATCTAATCGACACTCATGAGATTTCACAAATTATTCCAGCAATTTCCTTTGTAGAAAAAAAATCTAGGATCATATATTTCAAAGGTAATTTCTCTTTGATTTCCACAGTTATGTTCCATATTCAAAACATTAATATTTTTGAAGATTTTAGGCTTGGTATTGTGTAGAACATCCACCAGTTTAAATTTTTCTGATGTCACCTTCTGATTAGATTCATGTTATATATTCTTGTCAGCATTCAGAAAAGACACTCTCTTCTTTTTAGTCTAGAATATCAGGAGGATCTTCCTATGGATTCACTCATTAATATTGAGGTCAGTTTTGATTACTTGGCTAAGGGGTATCTGCTAGACTGCTCAAATGCAAAGTGTTTTATTTTCCTAGTTAATAATGATCCATTTTTGAAGGGTGGGGTACTTCATAATCACTTACGGTTCTGTTAACCTTCAAATGTTTACCAGGTAGGTTTTTTTAATTTTAAAGAAAAGAAAAAAATCAATTAACATGGTATAAAACTTCAAAACAAGATTGTGGGAGAGTAACAATGGTTAGTATGTTGCTTACTTTTATCTTCAAAGTAGTTACTCATACCTCAAAATATAGGCATGAAAAATTGATCAAACGATATAAGCATAAATCTTTGTTTTGAAGTAGTAGCAATTAGTAGTATAACTATCATAACTACTTGTGTGTATATGTGTGCATATATATGTATAGTTGTGTGTGTGTATATATATATATATTTTTCTTTTCTATCCTTCTTTTCTCCCTTCCCCCATTCCAATTTCTCTTTCCTATTGAGCAGTTTCTTCCCATTTCACAATATCTATTTTGGGTCTCATTTACTCTTTCAGCTTCTTCCACTAGCGAGACAGACAATATGATGTTTACATATGTGGAACTTATTTATTTCACTTATGAGCATGGTCTCAAGTTGCATCTATGTTACTACAAATGTCTCAAGTTAATCTTTCTTTATAGCTAAGTAGTACTCCATTGTATAAAAATACTAGATCTTTTTTATTCATTCTTCGGTTGATGTGCATTTGGTGGTTTCCAAGATTTAGCACTGACAAATTGTGCTGCTATAAACATGAGTGCACATATATAGCTATGGTATGATGTGTTTAATCCTTCTGGGAAAATACCCAGCAGGAGAACAGCTGGGTAGAATGGGATCTCTAGTCTTAGTTTTCTCAGGAATCTCTACACTAATATCCACAGTGATTACAGCAGTCTACACTCCCACCAAGAATAGAAAAGGGTTCCTTCTTTCCCATAGCTCTTCCAGCCTTGTTATTGGTTGCTTTCTCAATTACAGCCATTCTTACTGGAGTGAGATGGAATCTCAGTGTTGTTTTAATTTGCATCTCTCGAATGACAAATGATGTTGAACATTTTTTCATATATTTATTAACTGTACGTATTTCCTTATCTGAGAAGTGTGTATTCATCCCAGATGTCCATTTTGTATTGGGTGTTTGAATTTGGGGGATCTGATTTTTTTCAGTTATTTTTATGTTTTAGATATAAGTCCTTTGTCTGAGGGACAATTAGTTAAAATTTTTCCCACACTGTGGGTTGTCTTTTCACTCCACTGATGATTTCTTTTGATGTGCAAATGCTTTTTAATAAGATGAGATCCAAGTTATTGATTCTTTGAAGTGTTTTCTGTGCTGTTTGGGTTTTCTTCAACAAGAGACCTAGAAGAGCAAAGGAAATCCTGGCTAACAAAGGCAAGCCATGAGGCATCAAAATACCTGGCTTGAAATTATACTACAAAGCTACTGTGATAAAATCAGCATGGTACTGGAAAACAAAACATACCTGAGGACCAGTGGAAGATCAGAAGATGCAGACACAACTACAAACACACTCAGCCACCTTATCTTTGACAAAGGGACCAAATATGTTCACGGGAAGAAAGATAACTTCTTTAATAAGTGGTGCTGGAAAAACTGACTATCTACATGCCAAAGACTAACTAGACCACGTCTGTCAGTGTATACTAAACTAAAGTCAAAGTGGATCAACAATCTAAATATTAAAAAAGAAACACTAAATCTACTGGAAGAGAAAATAGGTAGAACTCTTGAAGACATAGGGGTGGGCAAAGACTTCATGAACAATACCGTGCAGTTTTAATATCTATGGATGATCTTTGCCTGAGTGAGTTATACATGCTCTTCAGTTTATTGAGGTTACTTTTCAAAATTACACTAATTTAACAGACCAAACATCTTAGCTCAACTGAACTACATTAAACATGCTCAGAATACAATAGCCTACAATTGGGCAAAATCATCTAACACAAATTCCATTTTACAGTAAAAAGCTAGGTATCTGATGAACTTGTTAAGTATTTTATAGATGTGATCCACTGTGAAAACACAAAATATTAAAAAACACTGGCAACACAGTATGTGTTAGAGTATCAATTGTTTGCACCCAGAACTGCATGCTTACACTCAACAGCATATTCAGGACCTCATGTTTACACTCAGCAGCTTGCTGCTGCTGCCTTCCTTCCTAAGGGTATCCAGTTCAGATCACTACCTCTGGGAGAGATGAAAAGTTCAAAATCTGAAACATTTCCTTTTGAATGTATATTGTTTTTGAACTATCTTAGAAATAAAAGTGTGTAAGTCTATCTATTATAAGTTGGGAACCACTTATGTTATAATAATAATATCTGTATAATATTTTCTTAATTTAAGACTCTTATCACACTTACTAATTGGTTTTTTATTATAGCAAAGGACTTTCCCTTTCTTTGTATTTGTTTTTATCAAAGAGATGGTCTGACAAGCTGAAAATCATATGGATTACATCTTCTTGTGCTGCTAGCCCTAAATAGGGAGTGAGGTGATCATACATTATCTCACTGGGAAAAAAGATTTCCTTCATAGGAGAGGTGATGCAAAGATATCAAAGGAGGAAGATCCTCTCCCTGAATTGAACCTGAATTGAGAGTTACCTCTCAGCTCTGACGTTTTATAGTTCCTTGTGGCTTTCTCCTAACACCAAATCATAGAGTTGGGAAAAGAAAAGTATGGACAGAGAAAGGAGTGATTCATGGCAAACAGTGATGGAACCAAGCAAACCTTTTAAGTTGGTTTAAATTTCTGATGTTTACTTGCAACAAGTCCCTATGTGCAATCCTCATATATATATATATGGATATGAGAGAGAGAGACAAGAGATACAGGGGAGGTGGAGGGTGGGTATGAGAGGGAGCAAAAGAAAAGGTAATTAAGAAATGTTATGTTATGTCATGTAGCAGCACCACAACAGTAAATGTAATTGTTATGTACTATAAAAATGTAGCAAGAAAAATAGGTAAGTAAAATTAACTTCTGCTTAACAATTAAACAAACCTCTTGCCACATTAGCAAACAAAAATAATTCTCTTTCAGTTGCCTAGTGCCAACAAATGGCAAATAGTAGATAAACTCCTAGGCAAGGACATAAGCCAAGGAAATAATAGGAATAATAAGACTTATTTGTTTTAAGGAGACTTCACTCATAATTGATGTGACAAAAATGCCATGTCTCAAAAGAAATGGAAATCACTGAGTTAAGTGTGCAGAGGATTATGTGTTGTTATTCAGCATAAATTTGTTGATAATTTATTCTGTGTAATAGCATATGGCAGCCAAATAACATTCAGTTTAATGGGTATTGAAGGAGTATTATTCTGAATTCTTTGGATTTTAATATTCAGTAAAAGGATATTTCATATTTTTACTTTAATTTCTTGGCAGTTAATAAAATTGATATCAGAATTAATATTCACATGCAGTTTAATAGTTATTGATTATATTATTTGTTATACCCTATATTGTTAAATGTTTATTTTACAGTTTCCTCTATTGAACTATATTGAGTATTGTGGCCAGCAATAATTTATAATAGGAAATATATTAGAGAACTTAGTTTTGCCAGAGGGTGATATTAGTTGGCTGTGCTTCATATTAAACCAATTCAATGCCTTTCATAAGAGAAGCCATCCGGTGGGAGATCCAGGTAGCTCTCCCTGGTTGCCTGACAACACAGCTGATGAATATATCTTGATTTTCCTCAGACTGAAAGGGGAGGATCATAGAGATACCATTAACTAAGGTTTTAGTGGAAGAAAACTGCAAGACTCTTGCATTCTTTTTTTAAATTTTATTTTATTTAGCATGTGTTTGCAGTACTTAAGGGTTACATTCATCATGGGGAATGGCAAATATACACAATGCGCATTAACTCTTCTCATATTTTCTTCCCCTCCCCTCCCCCATCACTTCATCCCCTTCCCTTCTGCAAGAGTCCTATCTCTCTGTTTCTCTCTATCTACCTTTCATTTTTCTCCCTCATAGAAAAAAAATCATGTGACATTTAACGTCCTGTGTCTGATTTATTTCACTTAATGCTGTGGTTGCACCCATTTTCCTGCAAATTCTTTAAATTTCTTTTTCCTTGCAGCAGAGTGGTACTATATTGTGCATGAATGCCACATTTTCTTAGTTCATTCAGATATGGACGGGCATCTAGACAGCTTTCAAGATTTAATTATTAGGACTTGTGCTGCTATAAATACACTTATGCACATATTACTTTAATATGGTAGATTTAGTGCTTTCAAAAAGACACCTGGAAGAGGAATGGAATTTTTAGTTTTAGTTTTTTAAGAGATTCCTATCTACTGACTTCTATAGTATTTATAATGGTCTGTGTTCCCCGCAACAATGCAGAGGTTTTCCTTTTTCTTCACAGCCTTGGCAGCATTTGATATTATTTGATTTCTTGAAGATAACAATTCTTGTGGTAAGATAGAATCTCAGTGTTGTTTCCATTTGTATCTCTCTAATGGAAAGAGGTGTTGAACAGTGTTCATGCATTTTTTTTTTCTTATTTATACTCTCTCTGACATGTGTCTATTTATTCCAGTTGCCCATTTTTGGGTTGGATCTTTTCTTTGGGGTGATCTAATTCTTTGAGTTCTTTATATATTCTAGATAATAGTCCTTGTCTTACATTTTTAATTGCTTGACAAAATACCTGGCATCCAAGGTTAAAAGAAGAAAGGGTTTTTTTAGGATTAGTTACTGTAGTTTTTGTAGGGACCAATAGCAAATTCATTGGACCCTACACTTTTCTTAGGTAGTAAATTTTTTATTACTTACTTAACTTCATTAGCTTTTATTGAATTATTCAGGACTTTTATATCTCTATTTCAGTTTTGATAATACATATATCATTAGTAATTTATCCATTTTATCCGGATTCTCCTATTTATTTGAATATGGGTTTAATGCAGTAATAACTAATAATCTCATGATTTTTGGTGGTGCCCTATTGGAGACCATAAACTATAAATTGACCTGTATCTGTACAAGGCCCTCATTGCCCCACCTTGTGGGCTGGTTTTGGAATGTGGAAATTCTACTTCGTCTCCCTCACCACTGAGATCTTGATGGTCAATGAGACTGTGATGCTCATAGAGCAGGACGAAGGACAATACAGAAAAACTAGTACCCAGGTATGAGAAAAAATCTTAACCCCTTTCCTTTCTGATGTTAAACCTGCCTATTCAACCACTACTTCTAGGCCGTTCCTGTAAAAGCACTCTACCCCTCCCATTCAACTCCAATAAAATAGTGGCTAGCTGGAGATTCTTGGTCTTTGTTCCTAGAGAACATTGATTGTCCCAGAGCCCTATTTTCTTGTAATTTTTTTTCTTGCTCCTTTTCTTTCTCACCATGTGCTGTAAATCCAGGTAGGAAATCTGGGAGGCGGGGGGGGGGGGGGGGGGGGGGGGGGGGGGGGGGGGGGGGGGGGGGGGGGGGGGGAGTGCCTCACTGCAGGGGTCCCTGATAACTGGCACCTTGGAAAGGCTTTTCAGTAGTGTTCATTGGAATTTTGCAGTATTTATTTTTAATTGCATTCATTTGGATCTTTTATTTCTTTCCTTTAGTAAGACTGGCTAAGGGTTTGTTTATTTTTTTTCAAAAAAACCAGCTTTTATATTCATGGATTCATTGGTAGCTGATAAAGTTCTCTTTCCTGGGAGGAGGGCTGGGGTTTTCAGACAGCTTTTTTTTTCTTTTGCATTATGTGCCATTTCTCCAGCTTCTCGGTAGAGTCTAGTTTTCCTGTCCACTCCCTTCCACCTCTTAGAGTTTTACTTCTTTTCCCTTTCATCAATTTGTTGTTTTCCAGGTGCCTCAATTCCACGTCCCAGGGAGGCCGTGCTTTGCTGCCAATTTCTACAGCACCATATTTGAACATCTCTCTTTCATTCTTAGTCCAGCTGTATAACTAACAAAACTAACATTTTATCTTGATCCTTAATTGGACACAAAAGTATTATGCTCTGTTATGTATACGTAACAACTCCCCATGATAAATCCAATCATTGTATACCACAAACATATACTAATAAAAAGAATAAAAGTTCATTGATTTTTAGTGCTCAGAGATGAAGTAGGCGGAAAGATAGCAGAGTAGGCTCCCTGAATACACCTGGTTATGTTATACTACACTGGAGTTATGAACTTCATACCATCTGAGCTGTTTATAGGTGAGTGGATGAATATATGAGCTAGAATTCAAAAACTGCTTAAATTTCCAACTTCAGCCTAATGTGTCTGCTCATACCACTATAACTATAATACAGTTACTGTTTTTATTATCATTGACATGTTGCACTCTAGAGATGTTCTAGGCATATAGTTAGTCATCATAAAAACTGTTTAGTTTTAGTTTTATACATAGAAAACGCTACAAGAATACATATATATAGTGGTGCATTGGTTCACAAACTTGATTTGTTCCACAGTTCTGGAAAACATGCTCATGTTTCTGTTTGTGTGAGAAAGATGGCCCTGATCATGCTCATCACTGGATGCAGTTTGCAAACAAAAACAAAATTTTGCCCAATGCTGTTTTGCCCACCAAATTGTTCACAAAGAAAAGCATTCAAGATCAAAAGTGCCACTGTTTATGCACTTTATAACACAGGCTACATTTCAAAGATTGCATTGGAAATTTAAAAGTGTTGGTGGGAGGCTGCTGGTAGGCTGAGGCATGTAGAGAATGAGCAGGGTTTGGTCACTCCAATTCAAAGTTCGGTTTTGTCCTTACAAATTAGAGCATTAACCCTAAATCTGATGTCATCAGATGTAAGAATGATGATTCGCTGAGTCCCCAGTCAAAAGTAACTTGTGCAAAAGTCAAATTCAGTGATTCAGTTACAGTGTAAACTGCTTCTGTCTTGCTTTCTAAAAATGACACATATTACCAGTGTATGCTCTGTTCATAGACAGTTCTATTTGGAAAACGAAACTGTGGCTAAGGAGCTATTTGATACAAATGGACTAGAGCAGGAGCTACACTTCCCCTCCCTAAGAATGGTGTGGCCAGTGCACATAAAATACTAAAAAAATCAGAAAGGCACTGGTGATACTTTCTGTCTTTTCCTTGATTTTTCAGTGGAGTCTGGCAGACAAACAAACTCTTGCTCTTATGTAATCTCTACGATTAAACAAAGAAATTTGGGCAGTTTTCTGTCATTCATTTCTTTCTCTCCAAAATGAAACCATACCTTACTTTCTGGGACACTCATAAATTAATATAATTAATTATATTGATTCTGAAAATGTAAAATATGCACAAGGAATGGCAGCTGATAGACTTTTGGCAAAGAACATAAAATATTTCATAATGTATTTTGATCTTTCTGTATTTTGCTAATTCTGCCTTTGAGTCCTTATCCCTAACCTCAATCTTTTTATAACTATACATGTTTCTCACTCAGTATTTGAGAAATTACCCTCACTACCTTTATAAAAGGTATTGTCCAGGTATCAGGAGGCACATCTGAGTTTATCACAGGCAAAGACAGCACACAGTCCAAGGCAAGGGACATATCCAGAAGTGGGCAATTCAGGCCAAGAGTGAGTTGGGGAGAGACACTACCACAAGGACAAAACTTGTCTCCAGGATGCATTCTCCTATGTAGTTAGCATTTAGGTGAGTTTTCATTTTCCTATTGTAATTATTGTTTGTGTTCTTGCGGCTACTTTTAGACTTTGAAAAGGGGTCCACTGTAGTTGGTATCTAGGGTATGGCATCTAGTCCTAGCAGCTGGAAACCCAAAGAAGAGATACTGAAAGAGGAACTGAAAGAGGATGTGCCTTTTGTATTGAAGAGGACAGGCAGAAAAAATAAGAACTTTGGCTGTCATTTCTTAGTCTTTAGGGTTAACCTATAAGAGCCCCTTTGATATAATAACCCATCCTCTATACAAAGGACACAAAGCAAAGAAGGAAAAATGTGACCTGTCTAATTGGTTGCATGGGGTACCAAATCGGCATTCCATTTTATTAGTAGGCACCAAGAGAACACATCTCTTGTTAGATTTCTACGCTCTGCTTTTCTGGGTGGTGACAGCTGGTACATAATTCCCTTTTCCAGGGATGCAAAACAAGAGAAATAATGCCTATTCCCCATTGCAGGATTCAGGGTCAGGTATAATGTATATTCTTTCATGTAGCCCTGGAAGCATAATCTACTCAGCTAACAGTAGCTATGATTGTCATTCTGTTGTGTGGGTTTTGGTTCTGTTCTCTTTCCTCTATCAGGAAAAGAGCATGTTCTCTGCAGCCCGTGGTGGACGGCATCTCTCTGAACTGGGGTCTGCCTTCTGGTACGTCTGCTAACGTGCTCTCACCAGAACAGACTGTCCACGTTAGGAGTCTAATGTCAATTATGCATGCTCACCTGCCTGGGGTGAGGCCAGTGGGGCCCCACTCTGTTCTTCCAGTCCAGTAGCGGTTGCTAGGACAGTTTGATTAGTGCAGAGAGGTGGATTTGGATTTCTGTAAGAGATTCCAAGGTAAAGACAGCCTCCGGGCTTTCCCATGACTTATTTTCTCTGGTTTTCTGTGCACTGATTTTGTGATGATTTTCAAAACAAATATGTGGCTTTCAAGAAAAACCATAAATAATTAACAGGTAAATAATTTCAAAAGAAAACAAAATTACGAAGAGGAGAAGAATATGTTCACTATAAAACACACCATAAATTCTGGGAAAAAGTAACTATTTTTTTTAAATTATGCAACGTAAAATTTACCACTGCTATTTAAATGTAAATAAAAATTTTAACATGGACTTTGTTTATAGAAATAGAAATAGGTCCATAAGGCTTTTATTTGAAAACATCATTGAAAAATATTCAACTTTAATTTTTTGATTGTCTTTGACTACATTTTATAAAAGTGAAATGGAGCCTTCTGATATTTAATGATAAATTATCCAGGTTCAAAACTTTTTAGGGGTCTAAAAAATATCTAGACCCTCCCAAAAATCTCTAAACTAGGATTTTAAGATTTTAGGTAAAATCCTATAACCATATAAGACTATATATGTAGGAAATCTTACCTTAAACATAAATTATTTTGTTTAAATTTTGTTTCCTATATGTCATAATTAGGGTTTACACTCTACCAAAAAAAGATATAAAATGCTGATATTTGGTAGGAAGCTATCTTGAAATTTCTCTTTCATTCTCTCTGTCCTCTGGAGAGATATGAATAGATTTTTTATAACTGAGATCATGAAAGAGTTAAATATTTTCTTAACATTTCAAAGAATGAAAGAACTAAGAAATCAATGTTTTGGCGAGACAATGATAATATCTCATAGTCCATGCAGTATAAGAATTCAGGAAATGTGTATTAAATAATGTTTTTAATTACATTACATTATAAATCTTGGAGTAATAGAAACAGATGTATCTGAAAACATTCGGGTTAAGAAGCAGATTAATTTAGAACCTTCAGATAAGAACTTTTCCCAAAACATGGAGAATCAAATTTTGTCCATGTATCAGTCAGGGTTTACTAGAGAAACAGATTTAACACAAGATATACAAATGTACAACAAATTACCTATTTGGCTTACAATGGTCAGCTACAGGATTACACGAGGTCTGCACACTGCAGAGGGTGTCTGCACACTGGAGATAGAACAGCCCAGGCCTGGGGCCTGGAGCTCACCACAGTGTCCGTGCAAGTCTGTATCAAGGGCTGTTGAGTCTGCGACGAAAGTCTGATGAATCTACAATGAAGTCCCAGGCGGAAGCCAAAGAGTCTGCACCACAATCCAGGAGACGACCAAGCTGAAGGTGAAGACCGGAGCTCCTCTGAAGATCTCAAAGCCAGTCCTTCCTCAATTTCTTTTTATAGTCTACCAGCTCTTGGGAGGTGAGAGGGGGTCGTCCTCTACACCCACACGCTCTGTATGCCTTCCTCTTACACAGGTTTAGAATGAATACAAATAAACACCCTGGCATCCGGCTGAATCACACAGTTAACCTTTTAAACTTCCCAAATTAGCATAAACAACATCCCACAAGGGTAAGGGCATGTCCTTTTTACCCCAAGATTTACAACTGCTGACTTACTTAGTTAAACCTCTAGAGTCCCCAAGTTGACACAATGTATCAACCATAACAGTCCAGCAAGCTTTAGATAATTTTTCCCATTTCCAAAGCCAGGCTTCTCTTGAGAAACACATTCCTAAGGGCAGATTTTACATCCTTGTTCCTCAGGCTGTAGATCAGGGGGTTCAGCATGGGAGTCACAAGATTATTCAACATCTGGATTATAGCACCAAGCAAGGGACTGGGGCTGGGCTGCAGATAGATGATGATGACTGGCCCATAAGCACAAAGGATGGCAGTGAGGTGGGCACTGCAGGTGGAGAATGCTCTTTGCCTGCCCTCTGCTGAGCTGATTTTCAATATGGAGATTCCAATGCGAGTGTAGGAAACAAAGATGAGAAACAAACAAATGAGAGACACAAGACCAACATTTGTAAAACTTACCCTCTGAGCTAGAGAGGAGTCCTCACAAGCCAGAGGCAACACTGCAGGTATATCACAGAAGTAGTAGCCCACCTGGTTGGAGCCACAATAGGGCAGTTTGAAGGTGAGGGAGGTTAGGACAATGGCGTGGACACAGCCACTCATCCAGGTTCCTGTGGCCAACACAAAGCACACCCTGTGGTTCATGATGACCGCATATCTCAGTGGGTAACATATGGCGACAAAGCGGTCATAGGCCATCACCGTGTACAGGAAACCTTCAGTACAGCCCAGGAAATGGTAGAAGAAGAGCTGAGTAACACATCCCTGGAAAGAAATGATTTGGCTGTTTCCTGAAAGGTACGACAACATCTTGGGGACCGTAGTTGAAGAAAAACCCATATCAAAGATGGAAAGGTTTCCCAAGAAATAATACATGGGAGTGTGAAGTCGAGAGGAGGAGAAAATAGCAGTAAGAATGAGCACATTCCCCAGGAGGGTGAATAAATACAGTGATGAGAACAGGAAGAGAAGGGCGGTCTCTACACTTTCTGTCTCAGGGATGCCCAGCAGGATAAACTCGGTCACTGTAGTGTGATTTCTCATTTTTATGGAAGAATCAACTCTTGTGCGCCTGTGAAAAGAAATTTGTGGTTAAAAACAAAGTATCTGTGTTTAGATCAGGGGAGAGGTAAGGAAAATAATGATCAAGAAAATTTACAGGGTAATGCTTCCCAAAAGAATTTCTTATTTCTGGATTTGCCTACTCTTTCCAGTTTCTGCATTTGCAGTTTCAAATTGCAGATTGTGCTCCACAATCTTACCCCTAAAAGAGTTACAGGTTATTCTTCTATATTTCCATCTTTAAACACACCAGTAAATTTCATTAATTCTAAATGTTCCTTTGTGTTTCAAAAGGAACAAATATGAAGATTCAGTGTTCTTATAACATACACAGCTACATCTAAATTCCTTACATTCATCTAAGAGGATTTAATTCCATTAACTCTATTTACTGTGTGGCAGCCACACATGCACAGATGCAGTGTTTTCCCAAATCGCAACCCTTTGTACATGGGCCAACAATGAGAAACTAGCTTGAAGAAGGGTCCCAGCTCTCAATGAGCACAAAATTTAAGTAACAGGTCCCTCGTTCACTGGAAAACCATGACAATAGTATGGATGAGTTGAGAGTAACCTTCACTGTAAGCTTCAGAATCTGTAAGTCTCTAACCACACACAAATTAAACAATGCTAATTTTCAGTACTAAAAGACGCAGAGGTATACATTGAACTTTTCATGTTTCACATTCTGAAAATTCTGGTACCTTTTTATTTTAAAATTTCTAATCTAATGTTATCTTTAAGTTATACATCTACCCATGGATTCAATTGCCTCCATGTGTCTATCTATCAAACTCTATCTATCAATCATTTCTTATCTATACAGTTTTTCTAATCGTTGTAAGGAGAGGAAGACAGTGAGCAACGAATTAAACAGTGAAGGACAAAATCCGGGCACTTGCCTGGCGAAAAGGCAGCATAACTGGCTGTTGCTGTCAGGGGCTGTTTCCCTTTCCTTTCCCACAGAGGGAAAGAGCCTCCCTGCCTAAATCTCCCTCATTCTGCACTAGTAGATGTCCTGAATCTATCTTCAGTCACTTTCAGGAAGAGTGTCACATGGCCAAGTAACCTGCAGAAATCTGTCTGACTCCAGGAACTGCAATGCGTCATAACACAAGAGATTTTTAAATCACTTTGCCTCCCTTTGGGTGTTAGTCCCCCAAGTCAAGGATCTTATTGAGCAAGAGGATAATTATGAAGTTGGTATAATTATGCCTTTAAAAGAAATATTATTATAATTTTCTTTCTAAAGTAAACTTCCATGAAATAAAATTTTAAAGTTCAGTTCATACCTACATCACATATTTACATTGAATTTTTACATTTATTGCTTTTTCAGTGCATTTTTTGTTTTAATCTTTTACACTTTGTCATTATAAACAGATTATGGTACTAAAAATTGATAAAACACTTGAAACATTACAGTGATTTAGAAAATCCGTTTAAATTTTACCTTAGTAGTTTTCCTTTACTATGTGTTAAAATATAATTTCTGTTCAACCCCACTTTGTCTTCTCTCTGTTTCATTTTTCATGACAAATAATCCACACTCTGCAATTCCTTTAATTAATGGCAAAACCAACTGTAGAATCCAGGTTTTCTGATTGGTAGTACAATTCTTTTCTGCTTTTCAAACTTAAAATACAAGAAAATTATTGATCATCTTGGTACTACATTACTTTTTTTACCTCAACTCAAGTTATAACAATAAATATAGTAAATAAAAAATAATTCTCAGTTTGTTGTAAATCAAAATGTCTATTGAACCAGAATATTTATTGGTCCTGACATAAGACAAAATATAAAAAAAAACTCAAAGAAGGAATTTCTAGTTTTTCAGTTTTAATAAGCTACTTCTAGAAGCTTCATCAGTTGGCTTATAAAAATTTAAACTGAGTATGGTAGTTGATGTGGTCACAAGTTTGAGGCCAGCCTGTGCAACTTAGCGAGACCCCACCTCAAAATTAAATAAAAGGTGTTAAAGTTGTAGCTCAGTGGTAGAGCACTTGTCTAGTATATGTGAAGCCCTGAACCAAATCCCTAGTACCATAAGGAAAAGAAATTAAATATGATTTAGGTTTATGGAAAATTTGAAAACTTATACAAAGAATCCACATATAGCATTTGTTCATATTTCAAAGATATTCTCATCATATTTGCTTTATCCCTCTCTTTCATATATCTCTACATGTGCATAATTTTTATAACAAAATCTCAGGACCACATATTACATAAAGTTATTTGTTTTGGTTTTTCCTCATCTAAAGTTCTTGAGTCATGCTCTGTATTTCAGGACATTAAAATTTTGAACAGGGCTGGGGATATAGCTCAGTGGAATAAGCGCTTGCCTAGCAAGCGCAGGGTCCTGAGTTCGATCCCCAGTACTGCAAAAAAAAAAAAATTTTTTTTTGAACAATTTAGGCCTAGTATTGTGTATAACATTCATCAATTTGTCTGATGGTTCCTTCTGATTAGTGTCAGCTTGGTTACTTTTATCGGGACTAATTCACAAAAGGTACTATGGATTTGTCCACTAATTCACAAAAGGTACTATGGATTTGTCCACTAATAATGAGGTTAATTTTGATCATTTGTTTAAGGGCATGTCTTAGATTACTCAGCTACAAAAATTATTCTGCTTTCCTAATTGATAATGAATTTATTTTAAAGGAAATTACTTTACAATCATTTAATATCCTGTTAACTATTCAAATTTTTACCCTTCTACCTTTAGAATCTATGGATTATCTTTGTTTGACTCAATTATACATTCTCCTCAGCTTATGAAGGGGTTCCATCTCTTAATCTCATGGTAAATTGAAAAATAAAGCACACTGAATAGACCGAATCTACCAAACATCACAGCTGTGCTGAGCCTACTTTAAACATGCTCAGAATACAGGAGACTACAAGTGGACATCATCTAATGCAAAGCTCATTGTATAATAAAGTGTTGAACATCTACTGTACACGCCAAGCATTTTCTAGATATGATGGGGTTTGAAATGTAAAACAGTATTAAAAATCACTGGCAACACAGTACATGATAGAGTATCAGTTTTTCCCCCTCACTCCTGCATGACTGACTGAGGGAGGCAAGTTGCTGCTGCCCTACATCCTGAACGTATCATATTTCACGTTCCTACTTCTGAAAGAGATCAAAGTTCAAAATTTGAGATGTTTCATCTGAATGTGTATTGTTCTTGCACCATCATTGAATCAAAAGACCATAGGTCAAACTATTATAAGTTGAAGACCTCCTTAAATAATATTTTCTCAGTTTATAATGATTCTTACCACACTTACTAATTGGCTTTTAATTAGAGGGAAGAGATTTCCTTTTTCCCTTATTTGTTTATAGCAAAGAGACATTTTAACAAAGCATTGATGCCTATCTTCTTGAGGTGCTAGCTGGATCATGGGATGAGATGATTATACTAGGACATTATTACTTCTCATTGGGAAAAATCATTCCCTTTTAGGAGAGGAGATGAAAAGATACCGAAAGAAGATTCTTTCCCTGAACTAGTTCTCTTCAAAGTTCCCTCCTAACTCTGAAATACTATCTGTGATTATGTATGCTTTTCTCAGAACTGAAGACCAACTCATAGGATAGGAAAATAAAATTACGGATAGAGGAAGTAGTGGTAAGGGGGAAATGATAATGAGGCAAGCAGAGACCTTTTTCTTGGTAATAAATTCTTACTGAGTTAGCAATCAAAAAATATCTCTTTCATTTGCTCATTGCTGGCCAGTGGCAAAAAATAGATGTTACAGCTTATATCCAGATGTTGTTCCAAAGCCTCATACATTTGTAGGTGGGGCTTTTCGAAGATGCCTGGATCTAGGGTGTTTGACACTGGGACTAACTGTGTGATGCTGGGATTAAGAGCACATAAATTTTAAATTAGTCCATTGGTTGGTTTGGCAGGGTCTCTTTTAGTTCCACGTGGATGTTGGACCGCTTTCTCTAGTCCTGTGAAAAATACTCTTGGTATTTTTACTTGGATTATATTATATTGGAGACCATTCCCATGGTGCCAGTCATTGGTGACCCCTGCTGTGATTCCTCAATCTCCTGCCAAGTGTTAAGGTGCAGGGAGAAAAGAAGAGAACGAGCAAGAGACAAAAGTAGAGGGTTGCACAGCAGGGATCTGGTATGACCAGTTGCTCGCTAGGAACAAAAGGTCGTGAGCCACCCAGAACTTTGGCAGTTATTCATTCCATCGGAGTGAAGGACAATGAGTGAAGGGTAGTGAGTGTTTCTAGGAACAGTAATGACAACTGCGGTGGGCTAGGAAGATCAAAGCATTCTTGCAAGGACAAGGAGAAGGATGAGATGGGGGCAATAAGGAATCTGTACTTTCCCTCCACGTTTTCAGCAGGTCTTATCTTGCCCTGTGTTATTAGTCCTAGAGCTTCCAGCTGTCATTAGCCCCAGGGCTTCCAGCTAGCTGTGACCAAAAAAGAGCAGTTTCCCTATTCCACTCTAGCCTAAGGGCAAGAGAAGAGCAGTTTCAGACATCCCCTAGACTTCATGTATGATTCCTGGTCCCAACAGTATTAAATGTATAGATCGCTTTTGAAAGTATAGTCATTTTGACAAGTTTTGTTCTGCCTACCCAGGAACAAGGAATATCTCAAATTTCTGTTGTCCTCTTCCATCTCTTATTTCATAGTATAAGGTACCAAGTTCTCTAACATTTTTGATTAAGTTAATTCTTAAGTATTTCATTTTTGTGATACTATTATGAATGGTAATGTTTTTCTAATTTCTTTTCTTTTGAGTTTGTTCTCTATACAAGAACACTATTGATTTTTATGTGCTGCTTTTGTATCCAGCTGTATTGCTGAAATTAGCTTTCTAATTTCTAGGGGGCATTCGCTGGAATATTTTGGGTCTTCTGTGTAAATAATCATGCCAATTTCAGATAGTGATAATTTGACTTTCTTCTTTCCTGTATACATCATTTTTATTCTTTTTTCTTGCCTGTTTGCTGTGGCTAAATTTTGAATAGTATATCAGATACGAGTAGCGGTAGTAGACATCCTTGTTTTGTTCCATTTAGGAAAGCTTTCAGGTATTCTCCATTTAATATGATGGTAGTAGATTTCTCAAAAATGGATTTTATCAGCTGAGAGAAAGTCCTTCTCTGCCCATTTTCCTCAGTTTTTATCATGTATTCATGTCGAATTTTGTCAAAATCTTTTTCTGCATCTGTTGCCTAGATCATGTAATTTCTATTGTTGCTTTTGTTTATATGATGCATTACATTTATTTATTTGAATATATTGAACCATCCTTACTTCCCTGAAATGAATCCTTCTTGGTCATGATATATGACTTTTATTGATGATTGTTGCATTCTGTTTGCCTGCATCTTCCTGAAGGCTTTTGAGTCTATGATCATTGAAAATATTGACCTATATTTTATCTTTTTAGGTGAATCCTTGTCTGGTTTTGGGACCAGGATAACGTTAACTTCTATGAATGGCCTATGAGTAATTCTGCCTTCGAATTTGCACTAATGACTTTGAAGACTGCTAGTATTAGACCTTCCCTGAAGTTATTGTAGAATTCAGCAGGAACCTATTGGATACTGGGATTTTATTGAATGCTAGGATTTTTATTACTTCCTCAATTTTATTACCTGCTATTGGATTATTTATAGTTTTACTATGATCTTGTCCCAGGTTTGATAATTCATATGTATCTACTAATTTATTCATTTCTTCTGATTCTGCAATATATTGGAGTATGGGTTTGTTCAGTAGTTACTGAAAATCTTCTGAATTTCAGCAGTATCTATTGAAATTTCACCATTTCCATTTCTAATTGCATTGATTTGGGTCTTTTCTTCTTTTAATAAGATTGGTGATGGGCTTATTTATTTTATTTTTTCAAAGAGACAACTCTTCAATTCATTGATTATTTGTATTGTTTTTTAATCTCAATTTTATTAATTATAGCTCTGATCTTTATAATTTCCTTCATGGTATTACCTTTGTTTTTGGATTATTCTTGTTTTCTTTTCTTTTTTTTTTTTTTAGAACCTTGAAATGCATCACTAGGTTGTTTGTTTAAGGTTTCTCTGGGTTTTTTGCTGTTTTTATATGGGTACTCCAGCTATAAACTTCCCTCTCAGGACTGTTTTCACTGTGTCCCATATTTCTGGTATGTTATACTGGCATTATTATTTGATTTTAGGAGCTAATTTCTTCCTTGATTTCTTCTGTGACCCACTTATTGTTCAAGAATGTATTTTTTAATTTTCACGTTTCTGTAATTTCTGTAGATTCTTTTGCCGATGATCTCTATTGAGTTGTGATCTAGTAGGATACATAGGATAGTTTTATTCATTTGCATTTACTTAAGCATGCTTTATTGCCAGCATGTGGTCTGTTTTGGAGAATGTTCAATGTTCGCCTGAGAAGAATGTGTATTCTGTTGTTGTTCAGTGGAACACTCCACAAAGGTCTGTTAAGTCCATTTGCTTGAAAGTATCATTCAACTCTGATAATTCTTTATTGATGTTTATCTAGCTGTATTTGTGATAGTGGCATACTAAAGTCTTCTGCTGTTTATCTCATCTTTTATGTTTGTTTTATAAAGTTCAGTGTACATATATTTGAGGCATATATATTTGTAATTCTTATCTCTTCTTATGGCTTGAAACACTTTATTTCAAGCTCTCCTGGGCATTGAGGTTTGCTTTGACAATTGTGCTATAATTTTAATGGGTTTATTTTTATAAGTATATTGTTGCATCTCTTGAACAGCTCTTAAGATTCTGTCCTTGTGTTAGCCTTCTGGGATTTTGATCTTGATTTGTCATGGAGAAATTGTTTTCTGATCATAGATATTTGTGGTTCTGTATGCCTCACCTATCTGTATTTAGAGAATTTTCTGTTATTATTTTCATAAACAGGTTTTTATGCAATTTGGACAATCTCCTAATTTTTCACTAATTCTTATTAAGATTTGGCTAGTCTTCATCATGTCATAAGAATCTATTTCAACTATTTTTCATGTTCTCTTGTTTCATTAAGGTATCTCTAAGAGTATGATCACCTGTGTGAGCCCTCTCTTCTAGTTCTGATACTCTCCTCTCACAATAGTCATTTCTTCCGCTCCTACTTTTAGTAGAATTTTTCACATACTAGATCTCCATATGGTGCCTTGTCATGAATTCTAATATTTATTAAAGTTGTCTTTCAGATTTTATATCATTTTGTTTAGCTCAACTAGCTTTTTATTAGTATATTACGTAAGATCCTGGATTACTTTGTTTTTAAGGCCATTATCAGAGAACACTATATTGATCTGTTTTTCTTTGTCTCCTCTTTTTATATAATTTTATATAATTTATCTTTGACTTTTGATTTCCTCCCTGTTGATGCCCCGTAGGTCAGCTTTGTGGGAATTGGGAACTTTTGGAGTCTTATTACTGCCTTATCTTCCTCTGTTTCTATTGCTTTTTCTTTGTGTTATTTTATGCTAAGGTGTTTGAGTCACATATAGTGGAAAATTTTTATCACTGTTTGGGAGACCTTTAGTTAGTATCTGCTTGGTGGTGATATATTCTATGATTGTTAACAATAGACCTTTATATCTGTCCCAGAATTAAACCACCTTAATTAATTCAGGATGCAAAATGGAATGTGATTGAACTAGTACCAATTCTCCAGAAGTAAATCACAGTATTGTTGATGACACACAAAGACACACCAAATTTTGGCATATAGGAAAAAACAAGTAATAGCAATAACTATGCCACACTGGCACAGTAATTAAATCAGGACAAATAATACAGTCAAAGCCAAATTGGATAGGGACACAACATAAAACTAATAAAACCTACTATTATACCACCCTTAACCATAGAAAAGGCATCTATAATTATAAGCCACAAAAGCAAACCAAATATTAACATACCTTAAAGATCTACTAGATGGAAAAACTATGCCACCACTAATGATAGAAAAGAACTTCACCAGTAGTTGTCTTGAGTTAACTACGTATCTATAGATTAAGATTAATAGTCATACCAGTAAAGATGTAAGAGACAGGGAATGGGAGACTAAAAGAAAAATTTATTAAAAAAAGAAAAGGAAGCTAACGAAAGAAAAATGATATAAAAGATATAATTAAAGAGTGAAAGGAAATGAATTAGATAAAAGTAAAAGGAATAATCAAGAAAAAATAGAGCAAAGTAAAATGAGGAAAAGAGAACAAAAACAAAGAAAAAGAAAAATGTCAAACTCCAAAAAAAAAAGTGAATAAATAAAATGAGCCCAAAATTTTCCTCTGCTTTTGAATGAGTGATTTCTTTCCAGGGTCTGTGGTGTCAGGATCCACTAGGTATGGGGGAGGACAGCGAGTCTTCGCTAAGATCTATTTTGTTTCCATTCTTACCTTTTTGTGTGGGTGAATGTTGATTCCTAACCCACCCTTCCTGCAGGATGTTGTCACCAGTGATGTGTACACTTGGGCTGTAGTAACTCTGTACACTGTTTTCATGTTCTTTTGTGCACCCCATGCCACAGTTTTCCCCACTTTGCTTTATGGGTGGCATGGCTGTATAGTCCTCCCCTTGCTTCTGTTCCTGCATGCCAGGCTGTGGCAACAATCCAAGCCAAGGCAGTGATCATATTAGCAAATTCGGAAAGCAACCAGACCACTGAACTCCATGCTGGATGTAGGGAGTGCTGTGGGGATACAAACTGTCCAGTGAACTCACTGTCAGCGTTTTCAGTCAAAACTCACCCTGAAACCCGCACATGACTGGCCTGATTTCTCACCACAGAGGGTACAACCACTGTGTCTTTACCAGCCTGAGCTCCCACTGCTTAAACTTCTCAGAGGGTCTATGTCTAATCTGTGATATCTCAACAACTGTCTCTTGAGCCTGTTTCCTACTTATTCACTGCAGTAGGGTGCCGCCATAAACGGAGTTGATCTTTGGCTTCTGACTCAGATAGTATCTTAGTCTTAAACAATTAATCCCTTCCTAAAGTGGCTCTTGATTAGTTATTCTCAAATACAGCAGATATGGCAGTGGATTTCTTCCTAGCCTTAGCCTATTAAGTGGAAGAAGTTACTATCACAGTGAAACCCCACACTGTTTTTGCAATTTTCAGCAACCATAGGTATTTTCTTGGAGCTTGTGCTGCTGTCCTACTCCATTGTTTCTCCCTGGAGCTGCCAACACCCTCTGGGTTTAGGTTGGGTTTGAGGAGACAGATTCTCTTCCCCAGGATCTGGGGTTCACATTCAGAATATCTCCTCCTTTCTCTGAATTGTCTTCAGTTTCTCCACTTTCTCTGTGATTTCTAGTTTTTCTACAAGGTCCTTCTTATTTCCTGATATTTTTCTTTCTTTTCTCTTTGCTACGTTGTTGTTTTCTAGGTGCTAGAAGTCTAGGTCCCAGAGAGACTGTGATTTAATAATATCATCTTCCATCCTCCTCTGTTTTATTTTTAACTATTTATACTTTATATGTTCTTATTTTCATAGGAGTTTGGATATTAATTTCAAAGTTATTAGCATTAAATTTTCTATGGCATTGCTTTACAATATCATTTACTTTTTACAATAACATTTAGTATTGTAGAATCTATAGAGATATTACCTTTTCATTCCTGACATTGGTTATCTTTGCCTTTTCTATTTCCTTAACCCAAAATTTTGTTAATTTTAGTAAACTCTAGAGAACTATCACTTTTCCATTTGTTCATCTTCTGTGTTGTATGAATTTTTTATTTCACTAATATCTGCTCTTTGTTATTTTCTTTCTTTTAAAATTTCTGGATTTATTGGTTGTGCTTTTTCTATTCTCTGGATGAATGCTTATGCAGTACATTTTTACACTTCTCTTTTTCTAATGTATGTTTTTAGAGCCATACATTCATAATATGTAAATAAATCCCAAATTAGGGTGTCTACTTGGAAATACTTCCTAATATTATGATTTCCCTTTAAGTCTACGTTTTCCGTAAATATATAGCACAATCTCAATTTAGATTTTCAGTTCTTTTTGTAGCTTTTAGATATTTTCTATGAAGCAATATGAAAATTCTCCAAGAATCTAAATGATATCTTACCTCTAAAAGGCCTTACTAGACTAGAAGCCAACACTCCTCATCCAGTTATGGTCTAATGAATTTCCATCAATTTAATAGGTGGTCTATTTCTAGTTCACCTTGACCTCATCAGTGTAAGCCTATAGCGTTCTATCCATTAATCTGAGATGCAGAAACATTCACCATTTGGAAAACAATAGTTTGTCCTTTTTCTTCCTACCTCTGTAAAACAGCTTATTCAGCCATCATTTGTATGTGACATTTGCAGCAAAGGATAAGTGGGTACCAGGTATCAGGTTCATTTCGCTTCCTTCCTTTCCTAGGCCTTGGCTCACAGCTTCTTATTGCATGGGTAGTTCCTTGCTGTAATTTCTTATTACTAAAATTGCTGTATATAATTTCTCTACTTTTCTACTGGTTTGAAACAATTTATTCTAGCATTTCAGTGAGCAAAACTGACAGAGGATATTTTGTTTTAAGTCATATATTTATGTCCTGAGAAGTCATGACACATTGAGAAGTCAAATTGCTAAGTACTAGCTCTTGTGCTCACTTGGTTTTTAGAAAAATCAAGTAAACTCTATGCCTTAGTTTTCTCTCTTGAAAACAGGAATACTAATAATGCTTACCCTATAAGCTTACTGTGAATGGTAAAAGGATAAAGGTAAGTAAAACATCAGAAATTTTGCTAGATGCACAATAAGTACTATTTCAAATTCTGCTAATATTGCAATTATTGTCTTTATTATTATTCACATGAAGCTCTCTAGTGATGTTCTAGGCATATGTTTAGTCACCATTAAATCCTCTTCAATTTTATGTTAATACATAGAAATAAGAAAAGTGCATATACATGTCCTTAATAACATAAGCTACATTTCAAAGATCATGTTTGAAATCTAAAAGTGATGGTGGGAAGTTACTAGTAGAATGTGAAGTTTTAGGAAAATGAGCACAGTTAGATCACTGCAATTCAAAATCTGGCATTTACCCTTATGAATTCAGAGCATTAATCCTAATGCTGGTGTCACTAGACTTGAGGATGGTGACTCACAATAATTCCCATCTGAAGGAACTGGTACATGAGTCAAATTCCAATTATTAATTTACAACGAAAACTCTGTTGCTATGTAAAGATGCTTCTATATGCATTACCAATTTTATGCTCTGTTTATACACAGTTCTATTCAGAAAATTAAATTGTGACTAAGAGTTTCTCTGATACAAATGGACTACAGCAGGTTAAGAATGTTCCAGTTAGAAGAGCAGGATGAACACTGCTCTTCCCTGAGAACAGCCTGCCCAGGCAATTTCAGGCTGAAATTGTTCATAGTTTTGGTCTTTTCTTTGGTTTGTCAGAGGCATCTTGCATTCACACAAACTAATGAGCCAATGTAGCCTCTACCACTACTAGGCGCTATCTTGGGCAGCTCTCTTAAATTTTCTGGATTTCAGTTTTTTTTCTATTCAAAATGAAACAATACCCTGCTTCTCGATAGACACACCAGAATTATAGCATATCATACAGCATTTATTATGGCTCCTAAATATAGAATATTCACATTTTATTTTAGTTGTCAGACTTACAGTTAAAATATTTTATATTATTTTGCTAATTCTACTGTGGAGTACTTGTCTCTAACCTCCCTCTTTCTACAATTCTAGATGTTTCCCATTCATTATTGGGGAAGGTGATTCTATCAGCTTGGGAAAAGCACTGCCTGAGTTTCAGGGATACTTCAGAGTTTGTAACAGGCAAGAATAGGTTGAAGCCAAGGTGAAGGACAGGGCATATGTCCAAAGGTGGACAGTACAGATTAAGGATGAAGCAGCATGAGCCCGCTGATGCAGCAGAAAGGGCAAAACTTGCCTCTAAGTTGCATGTTTCCGTGTACTTAGCCTTTAGCGGACCTTTTCCATTTTTCCCGTAAACTTAGTTGGGGTGACTTCTGGACTTTGAAAGGGGGGCCCACAGTAGTATGGAGAGAATGACATCTAGCCGGGTGGCTGGAAACTGAAGAGATGCCAAAAGTCTTAAAGAGGAGAGAAAGAGAAATAAAGAGCTTTGGTTGCCATGGCTGAGCCTCCAAGTCTATGCTCGAGGACTTCTTTGGTACTGTAGCCTATCCTCTAAGCAAAGGATTCAAGCAAAGGAGAAACTGTGTGCGATCTATCTCCTCAGTTGGATGGGTGGCAAAGTGATTGTCCCCTTCATCATAGGAACCAAGAGAACACAGCTCTGGTTACATTTCTAAGCTACTCGTTCCCAATTGGTGACACCTCTCACCTAATTCATGTCCCTAAGGGCCTGCTTTTCCTGTTTCCTCTATTCTCATATACGCTCTTAAATGTCTCCCATTTAGGTTTTTCTTGTGCAAAGCAAGAGAAGCGATTCTAATTTCCCAGTATAGGACTAAGGACTAGTCATAACACCAGTGTGTTATGTCACATAGCACTTGACATATAACAAACACTCAGCTAATAGCAGCTATGGATGCCAGTCTGACGTGCTGGTGTTTATTGTGCTCTCTTTCTTCCATCTGGCTCATAGGAACCTAAAGAGTTCTCCACACTCTGTAGTAGGGGACATTTCCCTGAGCTGGGATTTGCCTAGTGGTCTGTGTTCTACCCATGCTTTCACCAAAGTAGACTGTCACCTTCAGAAGTCACAGGTTAATCATTTATGCACTACTGACTGGGATGATGCTGGTGAGTCTGCGCACTTCTTTGTTCCTCTAGTTAGAGTGGCTACTGCAGGACAGTTTCAATTATGCCAGTAGGTGGATTTGAATTCCAGCAAGAAACTGCATCTGCCAAGTACAGCCGGTCTTCCATCCTTCCCAACTCTTCAGGTCTCCGCTTCCTGGAACTTGATTCTGTGCTGCTTTCCAAGAAAAGCTATAGACAACCAAGGGCTCAAGGATTTACAAAACTGAAAATGATTCTTCTGGTGTCTAATGAGAAATTATCCAGGTTCATAGTGTTCCAGGGGTCAAATAATGAAAAGCAAATAACAATGTTCCCAAAATATCTAAACTAGAAAAACTGTAGAAATACGTTTAATACTGTATACTTAGGAGATTGTCACATAAATGCTATTAATTAGTTTGAATTTTTGGTTTCTTTTTAGTAAAATAGGGCTCATACCCACCAAAAAAATATATATACAATTATGGTATTAGGTATTAAGCTAAACTTTCTGAAATTTTTTCATTCTCCCTTCCTTCTCAATATAGATGGTTAGATAGATAATAGATATACACACATATATATATATATATGATATAGGTACAGATATAGATATATACATTTGCAAACTAGAACATGAGAGAAAAAATGTGTTCTTTTAACACTTTTAAGGACTTAAAGAACAAAGAAAAGTTTGTAGGAGTATTATGGTGCTGAGACATAATCTTTTCAGTGTGAGAATCAGTGAAACGTCTACTAAGAAATACTTTCAATTATATTTCATTATAAAGCACAGGGAAAGAGAGGCTTTTGTGGATAAGTGGACTAGAGACCATACTCAGAAGTGAAATAAATTGGATCCACATGTGTAAACATCATATTGTCTCCCTGGTGTAGGAACCTGAAAGAGTAAGTAAAACTCAAAACATAGAATAGACGATATGAAGGGAAAGAAATTGCTCAAAGGAAGGAAGAACTGGGATGAGGAAAAGAAGAAAAAAGAAAGAAGGAAGGCTATGAGAATAGCTAGGTTAACTGTACTGTATTGATAGCTGATGTCTGATTGTCTGATGCTATATTGAAAGGAATAAAAATTTTAAATATTAAAATTTTTAACAAATTTGACCAATTTTACCTGCTTATATCTGGCAATCTGAGTAACTGATTTGAAGACAACAATATACACTTATGCAATAGGACAACCATTGGTGAATTCCTACAATCTTGTCTGGTGAAACTCTGTATTATTGCTAATGTTTTATTTAGTAATTATTTTCTTATTCTCTTTAATGGTTTGAACAATCTTCCATCCTTACATCTGGTAATCTGAGCAACATATTTGAAGATAACAATATGTAATACGACAACCACTGTTAATTTCTATCATTTTGTTTTGAAGCCCTGTATCACTTTTAATGTTCTTGCTTTGTTTTGTTTATGTCTGTGATGTTGGTATGTTACTACTGTTCTTTTTTTAACCTTTCTCTTTAAAATAAAAAAAGAAAAGCAATAACATATTCTACAACAATGAGAAAAGGGTTTCAGTGATTCACAAGCTCCACATGATAATTTGTTCTGTAAAACTGAGGCTCAAAATTTGTCATTCACAACTTTAGAGGTACTCATTCAATTTCTAGTGCACGGTTTGCTTTCAGAAACACACGCTTCAGGGCCAATTTTACATCCTTATTCCTCAGGCTGTAGATCAGGGGGTTCAGCATGGGAGTCACAAGATTATTCAACATCTGGATTATAGCACCAAGCAAGGGGCTGGGGCTGGGCTGCAGATAGATGATGATGACTGGCCCATAAGCACAAAGGATGGCGGTGAGGTGGGCACTGCAGGTGGAGAATGCTCTTTGCCTGCCCTCTGTTGAGCGGATTTGCAATATGGAGATTCCAATGCGAGTGTAGGAAACAAAGATGAGAAACAAACAAATGAGCGTCAAAAGACCAACGTTTGTAAAGCCTACTCTCTGAGCTAGAGATGTTTTTACACAGGCTAGAGGCAAAACCGCAGGCATATCACAGAAGTAGTAGCCCACCTTGTTGGAGCCACAGTAGGGTAGTTTGAAGGTGAGGGAGGTCAGGATAGTGGCGTGGACACAGCCACTCATCCAGGTTCCTGTGGCCAACACAAAGCACACCCTGTGGTTCATGATGACCGCATATCTCAGTGGGTAACATATGGCGACAAAGCGGTCATAGGCCATCACCGTGTACAGGAAACACTCAGTGCAGCCCAGGAAATGGTAGAAGAAGAGCTGAGCAGCACAGCCCTGAGAAGAGATGGCTCGGCTGTGCCCTGAAAGATATGACAGCATCTTGGGGACAGTACTCGAGGAGAACCCCAGGTCAAAGATGGAGAGGTTTCCAAGGAAGAAGTACATGGGGGTGTGAAGCCGAGAGGAGGAGAAGATAGCAGTCAGAATGAGCGCATTCCCAAAGAGGGTGCATAAATACAGTGATGAGAACAGGAAGAGAAGGGCGGTCTCTACACCCTCTGTCTCGGGGATGCCCAGAAGGATGAACTCGGTCACCGTAGTGTGATTTCTCATTTTCACAGAAGAATCCGCTCTTGAGTGTCTGAAAAGAAATTTGTGGTGAAATATAAAATGTATGTAAATAAATTGTGTTTACATCAGTGGAATGCTAAGACAAGATCCAGATAGTCACAGAACAGTGATTCATGAGAAAAATTTATTGATCTGTCTGCTTCTTCTTGATTGGGTATCTGTCTGAAATTCCTGCAGGTTGAAGTTTTACATGGCAGATTGTGTTCATTAACAATCTCGGCCACAAGAGAGAGGTGGAACTAGTCTCCTATCCTTCCATTTCCATACACACAATCAAATTCGTTACTTACAAAACTTCCTTGTGATTCTAAAGGAACAAATACAAAGACTCAGTGTACTTATAATACACAAAGTTACGTCCAAATTTCTTGTATTCATTAAAGACAATTTGGCTCTGTTAACTCTCTATGTACAGTCATGCACAGGTAGAGTGTCTTCCAAAATTGCATCCCTTGGTATAATTGTGGACAATAACAAATTAGCTAAAAGAAGAGTCTTAGCTCTTAAGGAAGAGAAAATTTTATTGACAGACTTTTCCTTCACTGACTACCCCAACTTTAATACAGGTGACTACATGTTAAGTTCCACCTCAGGCACCAGAGGGTGCAGTTCTCTAACCACACACAAGTTGTGTTACTAAGTTTTACCAGTAGAAGATACAGGGGTCAAGGGGAAAACTCCATATTTCACATTCTGAAAATTTTTAGGTCTTCTTGCGCTTGCTTTAACTTTCTCAATACAGTGGCATCTTTAAATTGTACATCTTCTCTTGGCTTCTGCTGCCTAAGACTCTTTAAATCATCATCATCTATCTATGTACTGATCTATCTACCTATCTACCTACCTATCTATGTATCATCTACTTATTTTTTTTGACCTTATATTTTTCCTAGTGATTGTAAGGAAGGGGAAAAATTGAGAGCCAAGTTCAAATGTAAAAGATAAAACCTGGGCACTTGCCTGTCAAACAGGATGCACGGCTGGCTGGTGCTGTTCAGCGCCTTTATCCTTCCCTTCCTCACACCTGTCTAAACACCGCTCATCCTGAGGTCTGCACTTAGAAGTCTTGAGTTTTGGGTTTTTTGTTTATTCACTTTTAAGTAGAGAGTCACACATCCAATTGTGGTTCAACTCCCTTGTAGCAATCTCTTGTCTGATGCCAGGAGCTGAAATAATTCATACACACAGGAGATGTTAAATAACCTTGGCTTCCTCTGGGTGCTACTCCCCCAAGTCAGGCATATTATTGAGCAAGGCTGCATTTAACTATTTGACATAGTTGGGCTTTAGAAATGAGAGAAAGATTGATATAATTTCCTGTGTAAAATATGTTTTCATGGAATAATTTTTAAAAATTCATTTCGTACCAATATCACATGTATTTACATGTGAAGTTTTACATGTATTGCTTTTTCATGTGGTGTTGTGTTTATAAATAAATATTACAATTGTTACTACACAGCACCAACAGGATCGACATGTTGCAACAGTACGCAGGACAACGAAGAGAACTAAAGAAACTGATGGAAACCTGGACAAAGTGGTGACCAGAGCAGCTCCTGGCACAGTGGCAGGAAGATCGAGCAGCCTCCTGGTGCTGTCAACAGCTGGCTCAGCCCCAGCAGCCTCTCCTGCTGTGTGCCTTAGATTAAGATGCGACTCTGGTTTCCTTGGCTGAGTCTTGCACTGGGCTCTGTGTTCAGGGTATGGGATACAGTGCAATGGAGATAGCAGTTTCCAAAGCTGGGGATGGGGCTATTCCCCTGAGAAAAGGAAGAAAAATGTGTTGAGATCCTGAAATGAATGTGAGCGTGCTATATCTGTCTCAGACTTCTTGGAGTCTTTTGCTGCTTCCATGTTCAATGTCTTGAATAATCAGTACGTATACTGGATAGGGGCATGGAATTCCTAATTCCTCAATGATGTAGTGTGTGTGTGTGTGTGTGTGTGTGTGTGTGTGTGTGTATTTTCATAGAAGTATTTGAAAATACTATTTGAACAAATACTGAATGGCAAGTCTATGTCAGGCATTAGTTATTTACCAAGAGAAACAAAAGGTTACTAGGACAGTGGTGATTCGACATATTCCCTCAGTTCACAATATGTCTAATCTATGTGGAAGAAAAAGAGAATTATACAGTTTCATTTAAACCTCAGCACATCTGATGACATCTTCTACAGACACATAAGGAAAAAACAAGCATCAAAGAAGTTAAATAAACTTGCCCAAAATTTTCGAGCTTGTCCTGGAAGGAGCTAAAATTGGGCCAGTTATTTTTAGAAATTTTGACTATCAAGCTCTTTAGCATGAAGTTTATAATCATAAAGCTTTAGAATTTAGAGCATGTAAATTTTTACATGATTCTAAATACATCTGTAATATTTATTAAGAAGTATTGTTTTTCTGACACATCTCATTCATAATAAGAGGATATAGTTGATAATTTTGCTATTCTCCTTATCCTTGATTATCTTTAATATTTTGAAGCACAATAGTAGGCTGAAAAAATATTTTATATGAAAAAAAGGATAATAGATACACTTTGAACCAGCAAGTGAAAGTCTTTTAAATTTGCCTTTCTTTGACAAAAATTCCTTCAAGGAAAATATCGTGGCCTATCTGAGATTTTAGCACAATGCTTTAGAATTGAGATGGAATGTATTATATAGTGTTATAAGTCACAGTGAAAACACATTTTTGCACTCTCTGAAAGGTCAAATACTCTGTAATGATACTTGTTACAGAGTAAGTAAAGATCAGATTACAATGAAACAGACTTTAAAAAATATGCAATATATTTCTTTTGTATTCCTATACAATAGTTCTTTTCTTACACAAAAAGTGTAATGATAATCCAGAACTATATATAGTAAAAGTGAAATTGCAAGTGTATTTTATTTATATTTTTAGGCAAAATTCAATGTTTTGTCAGTTCTTTGGTAAAATAGAGATTTTATCAAATATTTGTTCCTAATAAATGATACATGCATTTAATTAATAAAAATAGTATATATTTGTCACGGCTTATATCTAGATGTGCCCCAAAGCCTCAGGTGGTCATGGGGCTTTTTCAGATGTGGCTGAACCAAGAGTGTGATGCTAGGATTAAGGGTGTGTGATTAACACATGACTTCACTGGTTGGTTTGGCGTAGTTCTGGCTGGGACTAAGGGTGGGTGTGCGACACCTGCGCCAGGGCGAAGAGCCTGGGTGCAGTATGGGGGACAGAAAGAGTCACGTTTCCCTTGCCGTTTTTGCTGCCCTGTGGGCACCGTCAACTGTTCTCCACCAAGCCGTCTTGCCTTGGACCCAGCTGATTCTGGACTGAAACCTCTATAAACCGTGAGCTAAATAACTTTGCTTTGTTTTGTTGTTTTTTGTGTTTGTTTGTTTGTTTGTTTTGTACCAGCAATCAAACTCAGTACCTTGCATTTTCCAGCCAGGTGCTGTGCCACTGAGCTATATCCCCAGCCATCCTCCTTTAATTTTCAAGTGTTGGGTAATTTGTCCTAGCAACAAGAAAAGTAACTAAGATAATATTTGTGGTGGATGGCTAAAGAAAGCTAATTAACATATGTTTGCTCATGTAATTATTTTTCAAAATAATGATGTTTAAAACTTACCATTTTAAGAATTTTGTGTTGTACATTGGGTTTCTTGACCTTATTTCTCCTGTTTATTTGAAATTTTGTATCTTTTGAACAGTATCTTCTCTCTCCAGTCTCACTACTTCTCCTTGCCGAGGTAGCCACCATTCTACCCTTTGTCTCTGCGATTTCAGATTCCACACATAATGGAGACTACACTTACCTTGCCTTACCCTGTCCCTCTCATTTCACTGAGCATAGTGACGTCTAGGTTCATCCATGATTTGCAAATGACATGACTTTGTTTTTTCAAGGCTGAAATTTTTCTCCATTTGTTCAGTGAGCATGAGGTTACGGGCATATATATCTTTTTACATTTTTGTTTTATTCATGTTTGATTCAGCAAGACCATGGACTCAGGATTTTTTTTCTTTCAGTAGACAAAGGATAAAGAAAAGAAGTTAGGTTTAAAAAAATTCACCCTTTAAGAGAGATAATTTATTCATAGTTAGATTCATTCACTGAAGTTTGTGGTATACAAGCCTTGTACCTAATACCCACACTCATGCAAAATAAATGATACAATGTGATGCTTGATCTCACTGTGGGACACTGAAAGGCTTCAAAGCACTAGTGGGGAAAGCAGGTCATTCTTCCTTTCTCTGCTTGTTTTAGCTGGCCTCTGTGACTCAGTGGTTAAACCAGGTAGGGCCTGTGCTGGTGATACTGCTACCTCCATTTCAGTCACAAATGAACGCTCTTCACATAGGCTCTACTAAATCTATATTTCCACTCAACTCGTCAAACAGAACTTGCTGATTGTTTTGTCTTTCACTTGTGAGTAGTTCCTGTTTTTATTTTCTTGAGTTAGAAACTAGGGGGTGCATAGAGATTTCAGGCGCTAACCCATATCCATAATCATCCCAGTCAGGAATGAGAGAAATTCTATTAAGAAAATAATACAACTGCTGGAGAAAATCTTGAGATAAGTGGCATTAATTTACGTTGCTAAACTGCCTGGTATACAATTTTTTCTCTACTAAAATCTACCAGGAAAGGTCTAGAAACAAGGTAGGAGCTCAGTTCCCTCCGAAAAGGACATGCTGGGGAGAAGATTTGAGCAATTTAGAACTATACAGACTAATGGCCAATAACTGAATAATTACCTACATAAAGACAGGCATGGGCTAGGAGGAGGAGAGAGAATCATGTGAACAAACTGGAGGATCCAAGAAGGTCATTTATTTATTCTACAAAAATCTATCAGCTTTCATTATGGTGTGACAAAGCTTACGATCTGGAGAACAGGAATTAGTCATGATGTCTTTCACACACAGAACTACAACCCAAGAGAAAAATACAGGCATTAATGAATGGACCATATCTATAAAGTGTGATCACTTAGTGTGGTCAATAGCGGGAAAGTTCAGTGGGCTGCAGAGGTGAAGCAGAAGAGCTGTTTTTCCTCCATGGCTCCCTTGTCCTCCTGCCCACCCCAGACACTTGCACTTTCATCATGGTCTGGACGTCCAGATGGCATTTCTGGAAGGAGGGGAAAGACTTGCCAAGAAAATGCTCTCCCGAGTGAGATCGGAAGTGTAAGGCAGTGTGCAGCAAGGGCAAGGTGAGGCGCTCCATGGGCAGAGGCAGCAGCCTGCACCGGGAGGTGCCAGAAACACACAGGGTGTATCTGAAGGACCAGAGGAAAGGCAGGGAAAGAGCTCTGTGTGAGAGGAAGACCTGAGAGAAAGAAAAACGAGGGTCACTCAGCTCCCCTTTGTCCGTTTAAAGAGTGCGGTCTTTGTGTTAGGAGGTTTATGGTACTTGAAGAAAGTTTAAGCAGACTTGTATTTCAATAAAAGATGTGAGGAAAAGAATGGGAAACGTTAATTCTAGCTACAGGAGAAAGAGTGTCTTCTAGGGAGTAAGAGATACTCCAAGACACATAATATTATTGAAGTGCCGAATTTTGAGATAACTTGGTAAGGCAACAGGAGAAAAGACAGTGATGAGGTCAAAGAAATATTATAGGGAATGTAGATGAATGAAGGCCCTGCTAATGGCTCGTGGCTGATGGCTTCAGAATAGACCTTTATTTTTGCTTCTTAAGTTTCTCTACCTGAAGGCACACTGGGACCTTACTTTAATTCTTGTTATCAGGACAAGCCCCTCTGGAGAAATTACCTGGGAGCACTCAGAGGATTAGTATCAACGGAGCATAGGAACAACCACAAAAATGAGAAAACAGAACCCCACACTGTGTGATTAGAGCACAGTATTACAAATGAATTGAGGCATGATATAAACTGTGAAACGGGCGCTACACACTGGACATTAAAGTGACTATGTTTATTATTCTCCTAAATAGTTACCCTGAATTGTTCTCTTAAAATTTTTAGCTCAGATAATCAGCTTCACTCTATCCCATTCCTTTTGAAAGTAGCTCTGTAAAAATAAATGAGACAATCTAATTGTCAAATAACCAAAATGACATGAAGTATAAGTGAAAGTACCCCCAGGTAAAATCTTCCAGCTTAACATTTAAGTGGGCATTCTTTCAATCATCCAACTGTAAATGCATATATTTATATGGAGATAAATAACATTTAAATGCTTGCGATATTTTTACATTCACTTGCAGTGAAAAATGTCTGTGTCCTGTCTGTTTCTCTATCAAGTTACTCGCCTGTTGTTGCTGTCATTAGGTTAACGATGTAGGCTGCTTCTGTGTGCATCTGTGTTTAATTAAAAACTGTGTTAATCACTTTTGGTATACAAAAGTTTTAACATGTTCTAAATGTTTTTTTTAATTTTTTTTTAAGGAGAGTAGTAAATGAGGAAAAAAAGAACAATAGCAGCATACCAGAATCACAAACATAGAGAAAAAGAAAATAATTATTAGATAAAACATTAGAGATAATACAGAGTTTCACTAAACAAGATGGTAGGAATTCACCATGGCAGTTCCATTGCACATTGCTACCTTCAAATCAGTTGTTCAGATTACCAGGTACAAGCCTGCAAAACTGTTCAGAACATAAGAACCTTCAACCATTAACTGTTCCCTTCAATACACCATCAGATCTCAGCAGTGCAGTTATCCCAGCTATATATATATATATATATATATATATATATATACACACACACACGCATATATATATATTTTTATTTATTTATATTTTGTCTTCTTTCTTTTTTCTTCTTTCCCTCATTCCAGTTCTTCCTTCCTTTGAGCAATTTCTTTCCCTTTCCTATGATCTATTGTATGTTTTGAGTTTTACTTATTCTTTCAGGTTCCTACACCAGGGAGAGAATATGATATTTACACATGTGGGTTGATTTATTTCACTTATGAGTAGGGTCTCTAGTTGCATCCATTTACCTACAAATTCCTCTAATTTATCTTTTCTTATAGCTGAGTAATACACCATTGTATAAAAATACCACATCTTTTTTATCCATTCCTCAGTTGATGGGCATTTGTGTTATTTCCAAGATTTAGCTATAACAAATTGCACTGCTATAAACATGGGTGCACATATATCACTGTGGTATACTTTTAGTTCTTCTGGGAAAATACCCAGAAGGGGAATAGCTGGGTTACATAGGACTTCCAATCCTAATTTTGTGTGGAATCTCCAAACTGATTCCCACAGTGGTTTCACCAGTCTACACTCCCACCAGCAGTAGAGTAGGGTTCCTTTCTCCCCACAGCCTCTCCAGCATTTGTTATTGGTTTCTTGATGATAGCCATTCTTTCTGGGGGAAGATACTTCCAGGGGTCATTTCTATACTATTTTCTAAATTTTTTTTTTCCTCAGTGCCAAATACAATACTACTTCAGAAGGGGCTAGAGAAGTGGTTGTTCAGATTTTTGCTTCCAATATACCTTCAACCTTAGTGAAATATGAATACATATTTGTTACTATACTATGACCTCTGCACACTGTAGGATGGTAAGACGTAGTCTGTACTCTTACAAAAATTTCCATTGTCTAGAAAAGAAATCTGCCAAGAAGCAAACAGGCATGTGACAAATTTCTGTTCATCAGCACCATCCAGGCATCAACAAGTGTAATGGTATGTGCGTTCTTCAACCAATATCCAACATTCGCAGAACAGCAAATGAATACTGTAACTATCTGGCCCATCACATCATCTAGGATGGGCCTCATTTTGCTCTTTTTGCCTCCTTTACAATTTAGTGTGTTGGGCAATATGCTTCATTTGAGATTTTCACTTCTTTTTATTGGTTTTGAGTAGGATCAACTTGAGGGAGTAAAAGCAGAATACAAAAAACACAAAATATAAGCAGTGTTTTCAAAATGAAGAACTGATATGCCTGTGGAAGTCCCAGTAACCACTACTCCTTTTTGTCTTTAGATTCTGAGAAAATTGAGAAATAATTTTTGACTCCAGTCTTGCTGAAGGTCAAGGTGAAAGATGTTACTTGGTAAGGGAACCGAATCAGCATGCACATTTGAACAGTAATTAAGTGATTTTCTGTTCCACAACACTGGGTGGGAAGGTTTTTCCACTGTTTTTTTTTTTTTTTAAACTACAAAAACAGGAAATTGTCAGCATGTTTCAGAAAGAAAATCATGGCATGGTAGGATTCAAGAGTTCTAGGCCAAGGCCTCGCTTTGTTGTCACCGCATGTCTCCCAGAGGCAAGATATTACTGCTGAACGTACAAGTTGGGACCACGGGTAGAAGAAAAGGAATGAAGAGTAGAATTAATGTTTAAATATGGCCTATCCCAATGTTTATTCTCAAATATTTAGTGAATGGTGTCCTTATATCATGAGCTCTGCAGAATGTCTTGAGGGAGCTTCAAAACAGATCATTCAAGAGAATCACAAAGCAGAGGGAGTATGAGTAAAGGTTTGGGGGAGAAGGGATGTGAATTTGAGGTTTGACTTGCTGATTAATGGGCAGCATTCGTTCTACTTTTATGAGCCTCTAATCTGCAAAGTTTTTTAAATGGAAAATATGTAGCCTACCTTTTAGAGGTGATATGAAGATTCAATAAATGAAAATGTGAAAAAATTCCTCAGAGTGCCCAGAACACAGACCTTGCCCCACAAATGTTAGTTACTAGTCTTTGTGAGGTAGACGAAGTGAAATACTTACAAACACAAAATTAGAATTAATTACTTAATCAGAGCAGAGTCATGAAGGAGGCTGTTTTTAGAGCAGAGAGGGCCAGTAGACTGTGCTTCTCAGACAGTCACAGGTCCTCTGTCTTCAGTCAATCACACATGATTGCCTGTTACAGAAACAAGAAATCTGTCTCCAGCAGCTTGCTGTGCCCACTGCACTCATTCCCCAGGATTAAGTCACAGGAAAAATATTAGTGATAGGGTTGATTACAATGAACTAGAAGTGCAGCAACATAGCAAATCTCATAGGCAAACCAAATACATTTCTTTCAGAGGAATTGCTTTCTGTTATGTGCTTATGTATTTTACTGAAGGAAAGAGGGGGTTGACAATAAAAGACAAAAAAAACCTTTTAAATCCTTTATAGATTCCAAAATTCACTCTTGAACAGAAAACACAATATTTTGGAGCACCTTCTTCAGGGAATGTTTCACTTCCTTGTTCCTCAAGGAGTAGATTAATGAGTTCAACATGGGAGAGACAATGTTATTTAGTATCTGCACCACAGCACCAAGCAGAGGGTTGGGAGTGCGCTGCAGATAGACTATGATCATAGGTCCATAGGCGCACAGGATTGCTGTGAGGTGGGCGCTGCAAGTGGAGAAGGCTTTCTGCCTGCCCTCGGCTGAACGGATCCTCAGAATGACCATCCCAATGCGTGTGTATGAGACACAAACACTGAATAAGAGCATTAGAGCCAGAAGCCCAACATTAATGGATCCCACTCTCTGGGCCAAGGAGCTGTCATTACAAGCTAGGGGTAAAACTGCAGGAATGTCACAGAAGAAGTGGTCCACCTCACAGGGGCCGCAGTAGGTTAAATGAAAGGTGAAGGAGGTCAGAGTGGTGGCCTGAAGACAGCCTATCAAGAAGGATACCATGACCAAGCTGACACAGACTTCAGGTTTCATGATGAGCATATATCGCAGTGGGTGGCAGATGGCAACAAAGCGATCATACGCCATCACAGAGTAGAGGCAGCCTTCAGTGGAGCCCAGAAAATGATAGAAGAGCTGTGTGGCACATCCCTCATAAGAGACGGCTCGGCTCAGGCCAGAGAGATAAAGTAGCATCTTGGGACAGGTTACAGATGGGAGCAACATGTCAAAAATAGATAGAAGTCCCAGGAAAAAATACATGGGGGTGTGCAGGGTAGAGGAAGATGTGATTGCCGTAAAGATGAGTAAATTTCCCAGCAGGGTGAAGACGTAGATAAAGGCGAAGAGGACAAAGAGCACAGGCTCCAGTCCCTCTGTCTGGGGAATCCCCAGCAGAATGAACTCAGCCAGCGATGTGTGATTTCTCTTATTCCTCAGAGAGTGACCCTGGTTTTCCTAAGAGACAAGAAGACGTGAACGTGGAGGTTAATTTTTTACATATATATTATCAGTATGTTCACAGTCACTAATTTTTGTTTACAGACAAATATGATGTTGAATAGAAGTTAGTCACTCTTCCAAAAATACACAGAGCTAATAAAGCACATGTGTGACTGCATATCTTGAAAAATATTCCTTCAAAAATATGAAAACAAAGGAAAATGAAACAGCATGACAAAAAAAATGTATGAACCCAGAGAACAAAGATCTCAGTGTAAACAGGGACACAGTTTCATTACCATCCTTTAACATGAATGTCGTATGGTAATCACAATTGAAATTGTGATTCTCTTGTTTCCTTTCCAGAGCATTGGTAGTTACTCAGATATATTGTCCAATACTCTGAATGTACATCAGTGGTCACTGTGGGCACTCACAGTGGGCAGCACCATGAGTAGTAGGACTTGGGTTATATTAATATCTTTCTTGTTGGATATATTTTCTTGGTTTGATAATTTTCTTATATGAAAATGTTCCCTTCCTGGAGAAATGGTGTGACATTTGGTTGATATCATAGGGCTTGAAGAGATTAGCAAGCCTAGTAGACTTTACTGAAACATTTTAGGGTTCAGTGAAGTCAAATCATATATAAAATTTTAAATGTGAAATATTTAATTTTAATTAAAATTAGAATTTTTGAATTGTTAGGGAAATGAAATGAACATCTTTCAATTCTGTAATTTTTTAGTGAAGGGAAGGAAAAGGAAATGCAAAGTAAAAAGAATTAAGATGTATTATATACACGTGTAAGGCAAGTATCAGCTCCTCACGATGAATGTAATCATTATGTACTGTGATTAATTGCTATGTACTAGTAATTTTCCTTGAAATTGAAAACTTTTATTTAAAATATTGTTTTGGTAGTAACACTTAAAATGAAATCTACCTCAGTAGATTTCAAATGCACAGTACAATCTTGGAAACTATCAGCACAATATCATAGAGCAGACTTCTAGACTGATACATTGTATTATACTTAAATTTTGTATCCATTGACTGGCAACTCCCCATTTCTCCCTCTCTGTGGCAATTGCCGCTCTGCTTGTTTCATTTCAATAAAAGGAGGTAAGTAAATGTGAGAATCTAAAATTATCTTTGGGCATGGTGGTGCACGCCTGTAATCCCAGCACTCGGGAGGCTGGGGCAAGAGGATGGTTTCAAGTTCGAGACCAGGCTGGGCTACAAAGTGAGCTCAAGGCCTGGCTGAACTGCTTAGAGAGACCCTGCCTCAAAAAGACAAAAGACAAAAATTTTTAAAAAATTTAAAATTATCTCTGTGTTGTGCTAGGTTTGGTTGTCACAATGTTTGCATTCAAACATTCTTGTGAATCATCCAAGAAGAAATCGCATTTCTAGTTTGAGTTTTGTTCATCTTTTTTTTGGAACTCCATATTATATGAAAATTGTCAAATTTTAACTTCTATGACTTCTAATTTTAATTCCTGGTCAATGTTTCTTACCCTTATTTATAACTGATAGTTACTGATTGATAATTTTATCTTCCAGAAAATTGTAGGTAGTAAATTACATATGTATTATATTACATATATAAATGAAATTGTCATGGAATTTAGCTCAGGTTCATTAAGTTGCAGCATCCCAGAAAGTAAAGACTATAGCTTGTTGTTGAATTAACAACGTTCACCACTGCCTGCTGAATAGTTGGCATTTAACTATGTGCAAGATGTATGAGTGAAAGCATGAATGAATGAAGAGTTGCTAATTAATGTATGGTACAATTTTACTGTAAGTTCTGTGGGAAACCATAACTATTCCTATTGGTATTCATACTATTTGTATATTATTTAAATCAAAATTTTAAATGCTCTGAAATGATTGGGGTTTTTTAAAGGCAATTTTAATAGTTTTTTTTAATTGACCCTAGATCATTACTGTTGCAGTGAATCTGATTTTAGGCAGAAATGAAGGCATCTTTTCCTGAAGATTCAATTAAAATGAAAATATTTGCCTTAGAATGGGATAAAATAGCATATTAAAAAAAAGTCACTTTACAAGTCTAAAGACCAGGTAAAACTGTGATTTCTGTCATGTAAACACAGACCAATACTTTATAATTTCTGAATCTCAGCTTCTTATCTTTAAGGAAACAGAAAACATTCGCTGCACTGGCAACCTGAATCTAATCAGATAAGATTTTCCATCTCCACTTAGGGCAGTTTTAAGAGTAAGAGGAGCAGAATTAATAAAGGCAGAATTACAGGGATAAAATAGGAAAGCTCAGGCTGTACCATCAAATTTTCTTTCTTCACATGCTCTTCATCTATGTCCCATACATCTGTATCTTGGCATCCACCACTATGTATTCCATGAACTGGGTAAGATATTCTTACACTTGTGCTTGATACGTAGCAGGTACCCACAAAATGTTTTTAAATGAGTCCATACATACCCCATATAATGTAAGATAAATACAGTGATGTTCTTAAATGATTTTGTTCCATAATATGATGCTCTCTAAAGGTTCATTGTTAATGTAGTTATTATGGAGTTCTATGCCAAAGAATTAGGGAAGCTACCTGCAAGGCAGTGGTCATCAATTACTTAAACCCAACTGAGAATCAAGGCAATTACTTAAGCCTATACAGAGGCAGGGGAAGGGCAGGACAAAATAGAACTAGTGGGCAAACATTGAGCAATACTACATTTTAAGAGAATGTAAAGAGACATTTAAGAAAAAAGTACATATTTTCCAGTGAATTAAAATAATTCTGAGAATGTCTCTTATGTATCTTTGTTCCATAAAATGTTTCCCCTGTCAAGTAATATATCCAAATAATTTTTAATCCCAAATCACCGTGTAGTGCTTGGAACATGACTGGAATGAAGGAAAATAAAGACTTACATGCCTGCATGCTGTGTGTATGAGAGTGAGTGGGGGAAAGACCCTGACATCACACCAAGAGGGAGGAAAGACCAGAATGGTGGTTTCTGGCAGTCTTTGCTGTTCAGATCTATAGAATTAAGATAAAATTTGAGGAATCTAGGAGAGCTTACGTGATCCAAAGGGTCATGACTGACTCAAAGAAGGAAAGCAAATATTTTCCCCCTCCTTTTGTCTTCAGTTCTGGCTGCAGAGCTGTGGTTCACTCCATCGCAAAAGTGCCTTATGTCTAGTTGCCTTCAAATTGAGTTTGATTTCTCTGGCTACAGACATGATGTGGCCTTTTATGTCACTCATAGTCACACAAGGAGAGGATGGTTGATGTCTACTGGCTGGCCTGCCACCAAGTGTGAATTCCTTAGGGTTAGAGGTGAAATTATCTCCTCTCGTCGTGTGACTTTAAATACTGTCACAGTCTCTTTGTAGCTTCATTCATAACGTATCCTTAGACTGAGGGAGCTGAAGTCCCCTGAGAATAGGGACCAATTAATATATTGAGAGAGTTTGGGAGCTACAAAGTAGAACATAGTAATCAAGGCAATCTTCAAAGTAATTAGGAATCAGAGAGCATGTGGATCTGCCCTGACCATCCTTTTTTCCTGTTTTAAATAGATCTCACCTACTCATTTTCTCCTCAATGTCTCAAGGATTTGGCCTGTCAAATCTGCCATTTTTTCAGTTGCTACTTGTTCCTTTGCCTCTTACACTTGGGGAAGAAATTGTAACAAAATACGATTAGTACCCACTTTAGACTCTAAGGTAGTACCTTGAACAAGCAAAGGCTTTTCTCTGACCCACTATATGAATGGAGTTACACCAGCATTTCATACAATGGTTGTGATTAAAAGAGATAACACTTACTTCCAGACATACTGTATGTTCCTGTGATGATGGTTATTTCTTGGAACTGGATGGTTCGCTGGCTTGTCATCACTTTTATGTCACTGTTAGAATTCTTCCTTTTTCCTCCCGACTCTTTCCCACCTTTCCTTCCCAATTTGAAGACAAGTTGGCTGATTTTTCTTTTTATGTTTCATGTGTTTTGTGGTTTCATGTTGCTTATTTCAACTAGAAGTAATTACAGGGAAAAGTCAATAATGAAAACAAAACTTAAACAAAATCAATGCCATGACATGAGCTGAGGCAAATAATAGCAACTAGTATTTAAAAGGCAAGAGGGGAACGAGAGGAAAGGAGGGAGGAGTGGGAAGGGGACTAGAAGGAACCAAGATGTGATGTGTGCATGTAACTGCTCCCCAAGGTGATTGTAGGCTGCATGAATTGCAAATATGCCAGTGAAATAAAAATAAATTTAAACAATACATCACTAGACTTTAGAAAGTATAAGAAATCTCAGAATCATTTTAATGAGAATGGCCCACTCTGTCTGGAAATCTAAATGGCCTATGATGTTCCAGATTCTCAGGACTCAGCCAGACCAACTCAATGAAAAGAAAAGGAAGCCAACACTTAGAGAATGCCTACTTGTGATGGCTGCCTTAAAAATCAATTTTATTTAGTTATGACAGCATACAAAGAAAAGAAGTATTATTTGTGCCTTCTACAAATTTTTGACATGGGCTTAGATCTTCCACAAGATTCTACAACCATTAAGTTCTAGATACAGGGCTGGAGCCCAGGCTCTTTGTACACACGCTTGCAGACTAATTCTAAGACAGTACCTTGCAGATTACAGTACATCAGAACTGGGTTCCTAGTTTCCTACACAGGTCTTTGATCTATGGATAACCAATGTCTTCCCTTTACTAGTCCACAGAGATTTGCACCCCAAGTGTCATCCTGTCTACATTCTTTGGTACTTGCTTACTGGGATTTTTTATTTTTAGGAGAATATTTGCTCAAATCAATGAAAATTGTTTTTGCTAAGCAATGATCAGGAACCTCTAGAATATTTCTGATGAACAACTAAATGGCTTTGAACTCCATCTCCAGCTCTTTGTATTTTATTACTTTTATAAATTTTGAGATAGGGTCTTACTAAGTCACTAAAATACCCGGGCTGGACCCAAACTTCTAATCCTCCTACGCTCAGTCTCCCAGAGAGTTTCTTTTGAAGTGGATATACCTTATTTTCAGGTGTTAAAAATACTTTCTATCACTGGATTCATCGAAAATTAAACAATTCTTTGGTCTTTTCTGGTTTCTGTGGCGAAGGTACAAGAAGAGAGTCTTTAACACATTGCGATATTCACTAAAAGCATAAGTCCTACATTTTACAAGAGTGCCTCTCACCAGGCGTGGTGGCGCACACCTGTAATCCCAGTACTCAGGGGACTGAGGCAGAAGCATCACTGTGAGTTTGAGGCCAGCCTGAGCTATAAAGGGAGCTCAAGGCCAGCATGAACTGCATAGCAAGACCCTGTCTCAAGAAGACAAAGAGTGCCTCTCAAAGATTTTAGGTGAGAACTCACCGGCAACTAAATTTTCTCTGGTCACTACATCTGCATGACTTTCTTGTTGAGTCCCTGATCTCTAGTCTAAGAAACAAAGATGCTCATCATGACGTATTTAAGGACAAACTATACTTATGAGAATAATTGAATTGCTATAGTATCCATAATTAGTGCATCATTGTGCACCTAACACAAGATAAAAATATTTTCCCTAAACATTCACTGTAAAGAACTATCATGTTAACTATCCTAACTGAGATACTTACTGCACACAAGCATTTCATCTCAATGTGTATAATCTCAGTTGTGCCCACCTTTTAAATGGGCAGAGGTGTATGGCTACAATCTCCACTTTCTTTTCTCATTATCCTAAAAGAAAAACATCTTATTCTTTCAGTTGGTCCTCTTATTTCTAGTGCTTCTACACACTGAGACTGAGGTTTCTAAAATGCAGAAAACAAAGGAAGATCAAACTTTAAGACTGAGCAACCAAAATAAAGGTACATGACAAAGAAATTATGGACACAATTTCCGACGGAGCTGCCCCTTCGATAAGAAGAGTTGAGAGGAAGGAAGTAACAATCGCCCTGTTTCTGGTTTCCCAAAATTGTTCAGATTCTTTAAAAAATTGAGAAGGAAACGTGGGGCCCAGTAGCCACTTGTGCTAGGGACAAAAAGTCTTAGAAATCCTCTGTATACATAGCAAACACAGCCGGTATATTTATATAATTATGCATTAAAGGAAAGAAGAAAATAACTCTAATAAAAATCATTGGAGCATTTGTATTTATGTATAAATGCTAAAACTAAGGAAACTAATTATTAAAGCAACCAGATAGCACAATACATTTTAGGGGTGAAAAGTTTACATTTTAGAGATCATAAATAAAGCTATCCGGTCTAGGTGGACAGTTGAAAAGTTTCATAACTTTCCATAATTAAGTAGGTTGCATAGGGACAATTTTATAAAAAATCAAAAGTGTGCTACCATATATTTTCTCAGAGCTCCAAGTTCTGGGGAATATTTTCATTTATCATTTGCGCAAAAGTCACCTGACTCTTCTGTTGCTCTCTACTGCCACAGCTGAGGGAGATGAGAAAGCTCTCGTTCTCTTTCATTTTCTTGACATTCTTTTGCACTGCAATTGTTAATAGAAAACACAAAAGTTAAATTTTTGAATTTAGCCAAAGAAAACAATAAAACTTTGAAAATGGGAAATAACAAGGACAGTGTAATGGTTGATTCAACTTGAGAAGTTTAGACATTTAACTGAACCACTCGGCAGGGAGCCAGGGTCTTTACTTTGTACACATCCTCTGTGCAAGAGCAGGGCACGGAGATGGTGCGGTGCTGCACCCGCGCTGGGGACAGGGGGAAGTCTGCTTACACCACCAGGGAGCGGGAGGGGCCTGCTGCCACCCTTTTTGTTCTTGCTGCTTTTGCTGTCTCCTGCTGCTTTGAACCGTTGCCCCCCTGCCACGCCAACCTGCCCTGTAGCCAGCTGAATATGGACTGAAACCTCCTCAAACTATGAGCTCAATAAACCTTTACTTTCTTAATCCTGAGTGTCAGGTGTTTTGTCTCAGCAACAAGAGAAAAGTAACTAAGACTGACAGGAAAAATTGATACATGACGTATGAGCAGAACGATAGTCTATTGCTCCTTATAACCAGGGATTAACATGGAGGAGAAAATAGTTACGTAGTTTTGTAGTTCTGTCAATTCTGAGTCTATTCAGGATCTTGGGCTTGGGGAAGACAGGGGAATAAGTGTATTAGAAATGTTCTAGGAGAATCAAAATCAAAGAAATGAAAAAATTTTAAAAGAAAAAAGAAACCCAGGTGCATTATGGGAAAACAAGAAGGAATGGAAAGGAAGATGCAACCCAACTTCCACTTGTGGAATTAAAGCCGACCAAAGAACAAGTGTTGTCTCCTTCCTTCACAACCACAGAACCCTTGGTCAGACTTCCTGTAAGTTTTATCAATCTTTATGTCAAATAATAGTTATAGAACCCTGTAGGTAAGAAATTCCCTTATTGTACTGTGGAAATAAAATTTGTGTCGTGATATGGTCACACTATTCTCTAGACTATAATAGCCCCAGGGCTTCTTAATAAAGGAAACAAGCTCCATTCAACAATGAAAAACCTGTCCAATTCCTTTCTCTTCTGTCCAGAGAAAGAATGAGAGATCCATGCCTTAGAATCCTGTGGTTCTTCTGAGTTCACAAAGGAAGGTAGTGAGTGTGACCGTCACCGGCGGCGTTTCCATCAAGACTTTTAACCTGCATTACGCTCAGGCACCCTCTCTTTGTGACTGTGCACACACATGCAGCCCCCAGGTAGACAGGATAGTCATTAACTGACTCATAGAAGTGTTTGCTCTAGAAAGACGCCTACACACGATGGTGCAGTCAGAAAGCAGGGTCCCCCAGCATTTCTGAGTGTTTCACATTGTTCATCTCAACTGAAGTTCCAGGATGATGTCTATTGCCACAAGCCAGTATGCGCAGAGATCAATGTGCCCCGACAGTACCATCTGCCGGCTGAAGAGGGGAACTTCAGCCTGAGTCAGAGGCCAACTTCAAGCGCAAGATTTCACAGTATAATACTGGAAATGGAAATTACAGTCCCTACTAAAATCAGAACTAAGGAGACTTCTGAACACGTTCTTCTGCCAAGCCATAAACAGCTCCTTCTAAGTAATTAGTGCTATAATAGCACACAATATTTAGACCTCAAAGTGTCTTTTAAAATGACCAAGTTCAGTTTCTTCATTTCATCACTGTTTAGAATCGCAGCCCTTAAAATCAGAATTGGCTGGTGATGGCCATACAGAGTTTTGTGAGCAAGACCACTCTTAAACACTGAGGATAGTGTTACATAACACACACAGACTGTCATATGCACATGCACTCAAAAACGTATGTTCTGCTTATAATCAGAAACATTCTTGACATAAATTTTCTAAAAATTGAAAACCTATGCAAAATTGTTACAAAATAATTGTTCTTTGATTGAGCTATTTCAACTCTGATAAGAGTATCTGCAACTCTGAGCAAAAAGAGCTCTCAACAACTAGACAAAGTTAGAAAAGGACTGTTTCAATTGAGCCACAAGACAGCAATTGAATGTTCTTGAAGAAGACATTTTGGAGGTGATGGATATGCTAAGTGACTTTGTTCATTATGTAATGTATGCATATTTACACTGTACTTTACCTCTTAAACATGAACAGTTATTACATAGAAAGTAAGACTAAAACATAATAGAGTAACAAAACCTCATTTTTGGTGTAAATTTTTAAAAACTAAGACTTATTTTGTTCAAAAATAGAAGGTTCTCTGTATGCGTGTATTTGTGCATTATGAAAGGGCTTGGTTGTGACTCTGTCAACTGTGAATGTGCAGACTGGGTGGCTGGTCTGTTGTGGCTGCTCAGACATCAAGCACAGCACTCTTTCATTTGAGAACAGCACAAACTAAAAATAATCTTTAGGGACCTTTTCGGTAGAAGTCTTTTACTTCAACTTTTCTGCATAGTATGAAATACATAGAGACTGTGTCTTAATCAGTTTATTAAGTAAGGAAGCAGAAGCAGAGGGAAGAATTTCTTAAGGGAAGATATAGTGGGAAGAATGAAATGTCCCAGAATGCTTTTAGGCCCTGACCATAGACAGTATGTCTGCAAGATTTTACTCAGTGGAACAATTTGTTGCTCTTTTACTGCTGTTCAAAATCATGGATGTAGATTATCCCATCCCAATGTGGAAACATTGTTTTCTTATGACATAAGGAAAATGATTCATTACTCAATACTTTCCCCTTTTAGTGCCCCCTTCATTTCATAATTATCCTCCTATTTAAGTAAGATGTGGCTTCTTTCAAAGCTAATGTCACCACAGTCTGATTTTGCTTATCGTGGGAAAGCTAAATTGGAATGTTAGACACAGGTGTGGCTGTTCACACTTGGGTCCTTTCCCTCTCTTATCTTCTCCTTTATTTTATACTAACTGCTCATCTCTCTATCCTATCTGCTAGGAATCTGCAGCTCATTTCCCTAATTCTCAATTCTTTTCTCTTGCTGCGGAAGACTGCAGGATTCTTTGTTAGTCAGCGCTCAGATCACAGTAGAAATACCAGCCTGCAGTGAGTTCTTTTAGCTCAAAACCATGTCATCACTCTGAGTCTTTCAACAAGTCCCAGGGCAACAAGATTCCTATATGGTAAAGAATGAATTTAAACCTTTACCTCACACCATTTATAAAATCTAACTCAAAATAGATCATAGGTCTAAAGGAAAGAATCAAAGTAAAAAATATAGAAGAAAATATAGGGGTAAACCTTCATGACTTCAGACTTGGTAATGGTTTCTTGGATATGACAAAAATAAAACAACAAAAGAAAGTATACATATGATGTACACCATCAAAATTTAACACTTTTGTCCACAAAGTGCGTTACCTACAAGATGAAAACAAAACCAATAAAATGGGGGGATACTTGTATGTCAATATTTTGATGGGATCTATTATTCCAGAATTTATTTTAAAAATTTATAAGTGAACAAAAAGGCAAACTTCCTAATTTAAAAGCAGACAAAGAATTTCAACAGACTTTTTTTCTCAAAGAAAATATACACATGCTCAAAAACCATGTGAGAGGATGCTCAGCATCATTAGTCATCAGAAATTTTCAAATCCAAACCACAAGAATCTAACTGTCACTAAGGTGGTTACTAATTACCTTAAAAAGAAAGTAAATGTGTCAGCAATAATGTCATAAAACTGAAACCTCTGTGCAATGCTAATGGAAACGTAGTAGGATACAGGTGCCCTGAAAAGTAGTGGGATGTTTCCTCAGAACGCAAAGCAGGCAGTAGGACGCGTTTCGAAAATTCCATCACTAGGGACATATCGTGAAGAATTCAAAATCAGCGTCCAAACAAAAATGTTACAGAGATGTTAACATGAGCATTACACACAGTAGCAGAAACAAACAACCCAAATGTCTGTCAACTGTCGATGGGAACCTAAATTTTTGTATAACCAGACAATGAAATATTATTTAAATAAAACATGCTTCGTGTAGCAAGCGCAGGGTCCTGAGTTCGATCCCCAGTACCGCAAAATCAAACAAAAAAACAACACAAAAAACATGCTTCAATATAGACAAACATGGAAATCATTGAATTAAATTAAAGAAACCAGTCATAAAGAGGACATATGATTCTATTTTGATGAAATGTCTGGAATGGGCGGGCCTACAGATACAGAAAGTAGACTAATGGTTGTTTAAGAGTGAGAGTAGTGGAGGAATAAGAAAGTGAGAACTAAATGGTAAAGGAATTAATCATAAAAGTGTCCTAAAAGTGAGGCAGGCGTGGTGGTACAAGTCTGTAATCACAGCACTCAGGAGGCTGAGGAAAGAGAATTGCAAGTTTGGGTCAGCCTGGACTGCACAACAATTTGAGATCAGACTGGACTACAAAGTCAGACCCTGTCTCAAAAAGAAAAAGTTCCAACACTCATCATAAAAATTGAACTGTATACTTTGAATGATTGCATGGTTTCATATGTGAATTATATCTCCGTGAAGCTGCTTTAAAATAATGTGACCGTTGAATGGTTTAATGAACTATGCTAAAGCAGAAAATACATATAAAATATGATGACAATTATATCTGCTGTTCTACACCACAGTGAGAGATAATATTGATGAAGATGAAGTGAGGTCAGACAGGGCATCAAAAACTCTCGTTCCAATTTAGTCATTAATGAAAGACAGGCAAAAATGAACAAAAATTAATCAAAGTTGTACTCTGCTGGAGAAGTAGGAATTTCTTGTTAGTTTAATTTTTGCATATTCTTAAATTTTTTCAAAGCAAGTATGATTTTACAAAATGCAAGATTTTCAAATTATAATTCAGTGCTGGACTGAATACAAGTTAATCTGTAATCTTTCTTACAGAATCAAACCACTGCCATAAAGACTCTTACCTGATAGTAGAGGCTAGCTGTTTCTATCTGTTGGTAAAAATGTGAATATTAGGCTTCTAACACATTCAAAAATTTCTTTATATTGCTTAAATATTTGTGGCCCAGGAAAACATTGACACAAAAGTGACAGAAATAAATGAAACAAATGTAGTAGACTGCAGGGTGTTTTTACAAGTTGGAGGATATACCAAATTATCTGAAATTTCTGGAAGCAAGTACTTAAAATTCTTAAAATACAGAGGTTGCTTTAGCACAGGATTAAAATCCTTTAGCTCACATCTGACCTCAGTAGCTTCTAACTCTGTGACATTATGACACCTGTGACTCTCACTGCCTGCCTTATGTATTAGTACTGAAGACAATGATATGATCTACTGAAGGCGTTTTTGTATGTCAGAGCAGGTAGAATGCATAGAGCAGTGCCTGGCGTATGGTAAACATGAAAATTTTCCTGAATAAAAATATACTATAAACAAATAGGCTTTTCTTTCTTTTTTATTTTAAAGAGAAAATAACAAAAACAAAGACATAAAACAACACAAAAACAATAAAAATGTCATAATTTCAAAGCAAGGTGATAGGAAATTAACAATGGTTCTTACATTATATATTGTCATGTTCAAAGGGGTTACTTTAATCATACAGGAAACTGTTGGATCTCATCTGCTTGTTCAAAACCCCACTTAGTAACCACGCCAGAGATGAGAGAGGTCTTGCACCCAGACGAATGCCAGGCAGACTGGCAAAGATAGACCATGACATGAAGCTCACCCACCAACAAATGGGCGCCTCTTGGCTCAGTGCCTTCCTCAGAGCCAAATTTACCTTCTTGTTTCCCAAAGCATAGATTGAAAGATGAAGGAAGGAGTCACAATATTATTCGACACCTCATCCATGAATCCAGTGGGCCGGAGGCAGGTCACAGGTAAAAGAGGACCGCCAGGCCACAGAAGAGCAGGATGGAGGTCAGGTGGGCACTGCAAGTGGAGAAGGCCCGGTGCCGGCCTTCTGACGAGTGAATTTCCAATATGGGCAGGCTGATAGGAGCACAGCAAGTGAGGGTAAGAGAAACCACAGGACCGTTCCCACTCTGGGTTGTGCTGAAAGCGGTAGATAGGATTTACTTGCTAGAATTCCAATAATTTTTCCCTGGGATTACAAATGAAAACTCCTCCAGACTGCAACAAGACCAAAGTGGGCTCCCTATAATGTAGAGCATCATTTGAGGGGAGCTTACTGAAGAGAAAATATGTCAAACACTGACAGGTTTCCCAGGAAGAAATACATGGGGGTGTGGAGGTTGGAGGAGGTGCGGATGGCCAGAAGAATGAGCAGGTTTCCCAGGAGTGTGAGCAGGTAGAAGGCCAGAAAGAGGACAAAGAACACATTTTCCAGGCCAGCAGTGTGTGGGATTCCCATCAGGAGAAACTGAGTTACTGCGGTGTGATTCCACATCCCCATGTGCAGTTAGTCCTGGAAGATAAAAGAACAGCCTGACAGGGGAGCCTTTGCCTCATACATGAATCTCCTCAGAGAACCTACCAGAAAATGGTGAGTTACAGTCAGACTTTTACATAAGACTCACTCCTATCTACCACTACTTAATGTATTGCATAGAAAAATCCATTGACATATTTTTTAATGCTTTCCTCATAAATATGAAACAAGCAACACTAGTGGTATAATAGAATATATAGCACAGAATAAATTTCACTGTACTGCACATCTGAGTTTAAATACCATATCTAATCCAGCTTGAAGAAAATCTCTCATTTTCCCATGAATTTCTCTATGTAATACACTAACATCTATGGTTCTGGTAAAGACTAAGGCATATGTGGTGTGTGTGTGTGTGTGTGTGTGTGTGTGTGTGTGTGTGTGTGCATGCGCACGTACGCATACATGTGCAAGGAACTGAACTCAGGGCTCAGAGATGCTAAGCACACAATCTACCACTGAGCTACTCCACCTCTTAAGATTAATGCTGTAATGGATGTAAGTACCTAGTGTAATGCCCCTATGACTCTTAGTTACGCTATTTTTATTTATTATTTATTTATTTTTAGTACCAGGGATCAAACTCAGACCATTGCGCTTGCTGGGCAGGCTCTGTGCCACTGAGCTTTATCTCTGGCCCTGCTGTTTCTAAAGCACTGTGATTATAACTCTTGAGAATGCTTTTTCTGTTATAGAGATCATCTTTGGGGTTCAGATACTTGATGTTGCCCAGTGATCCTGTGCTGAGAGGATCTGTGTTTAAAGAAAGAGCTGCAGATTAGGAAAGCCATCAGTCAGATAAAAGAGGCAGCCTCCCGCCTGGTGCTGGCAAAGCAGTAGCCGGCAGAACAAATGTGGCACCATTTTCTAAAATTAAATTTGGAATCCCCTAGTTATGTTTCCACAATTCCCTGAATTCATGACTCATATTTTATTCCTTATTTGAAAACTCTTATTTTCCCTTAAACTGTCACCTACATTTCTATTTTGATTATTTTAATGGGTTTGATGTATGTTTTCAGAATTTAGTCTCATGTGTAGAGAGTGAGCCGGCACACACAAGATAGATTGGGTAGGTCTGTGAGTGCGGTACTTTCAATGGTTGCTTAGGAAATAACCGCTGAGGCTTATTCAAATAACATATCTAAAATTCCTTTCAAAGAACACAGGAGGCACAAAATAATGTTATGAAGTTTAAGTAGAATTAACAATATTCTTATAATTCTTATTATTGCTTTTCTTAGTGCTTTTACACAACTCTATCTCTGTCAGATGATACAGAATACAGACAATCTCTCTTCCTCATTATTTTAAATAAGTAATTACCACTTACCAAGAGTCTTACTATTAAAAGCTCTTTAACCAAGCTATGTAAGTAAGGCCTCTTCATTTTACCTTTGTATCTCTGATATATATTTCTTACTTTTAACCAATAAAAATAAGATTAACAATGTTCTAAGGGGTGTTCCATAGGGCTTGCTTTTAAACTTCAGTCCATCTGCATTTAAAGTTTATACTCAATTATAGCTAAATATGAGTCTTTTTGCTAGAAAATTCTATGTCATATGTTTTATTTCCCTTTCTGTCCTTTTATTCTCAAAAAAGTAAGTTTGTGAGTCCTCTAATTTTCATACAAGCATAATGGGCCTCCTCATTTGCCCAATTTCTAAGATGTTTCATTCTTTTTGTCTTTGTCATTTTAATTAAAATATGTGCTTTGACAGCCCCTGTTCTAGTGCTCTCTGCGCCTTTGTCTCCATTATGAGCTACTATCTTGGCAATGTCTATGTTCTGCCAAATGTCTCACTCCAAAGCCACAAATCTCATGCCTATTTTATTCATTACTATGTTGTATTTGGCTAGCATTGGGCTTTATAAATAGTAAAATGCCAACAAATATTTGGTGACACTCTAATGACCGATTTTCTAACTCAGTTGTTCTGAGACCAACAGTATTTAAAATGTTGACTGATAAACTGTGAATTATGTAAAATTTCAAAATGACAATATGAAAAGTAACACAATTTGCATTAATGATGGCATTACTGTATTAAACACAATCTGACAGAAGAACAAGATTATCACAGAGTCAGAAGTTTAGAGAAGATATTAACAAAAGTGTTCGGGCCAAACAAACATTTAAAGTATTTGATTCTCACAAAGCCGGAGGAGAGTACAGTGAATATCTCAAACAAAACCACGTGAAAACATAAGTGGCTGCGGTTATGTCTTCAACATATAAAACAATCCACAACAGAAGGAGGTGTTCCCATCCGAGTGATCTTAAATAAAGTGGAATTGTATCTGTGACAGCTGGAAACATCTTGACAAATTGTGTGATGAAAGGCAGAGCGTAAGTTTTCTTGGACTTGGTGACTTCTAATTGCAAGAAAAGGAAAGCATGAAGGATGGTACATAGCTCGGCAGACTGTACTGGAAGCCTCTACACGGCCCTGCTTCAACTCCCTAGTGAATCTCTCAGCATGAGGCCAGCAGCTACTGTGATGTGAGGACACACAGTGGGCTAAAAGAGAGGCCTCTGCCCTGAGAGAGGAACTGAGGCCTCCTGCTAACGGCCCTGCCCTGGGGCACCTCGCCAGAAGATCCTGCATGAGGTGACTGCCTCCCTGGGGGTCAGAATGGCCTTTCAGGGGCTGGGGATATAGCTCAGTGGAATAAGCGCTTGCCTAGCTAAGCGCAGGGTCCTGAGTTCGATCCCCAGTACCACACACACACACAAAAAATGACCTTTCACTTTTTTTTTTTATTATTTTACAGAAAATTTTAAAAAGCAGTAAAAACAATACAGAATTTTAAAGCAAGGATGATAGGAAATAAACAGTGGTTGTTATACTGCCACTGAAAGTTATCTTGAAAGTTTTTGTCTTTGTACAACTCTCATTCAGCAAAACTCTACATATTGGAAACCAGTTAGATACAGTGTTTTAAGTGAGTAGGGAAAATCAGTGACTGTATGAATACATGGCATTTCCATGGGGTACAAAGGAGCCAAATCTTTCTGTCCTTCTCATTTCTGTGACTGTTACCCAGACTACTGTCCTCCTTATGCCCAAGGCCATCACTAGAATCTGTATGCAGTTACTCAAACTCCCTGTGCCTCAGCTTTCTCATATACAGCTAAGAACAGTAATCACATCGAGCTAACAGAGATGCAGTTTTGATTCAATTAGTCAGCATATGACACTTAGTTATAACAGCACATATAAAGAACAATACATATAAAGAAGATACAGAGACAGCTACTATTACACAGGATTTATGATTCTACAGTTTTTATAAAGTAGGATGCCACCGAAAAGGCTAAGGCCTCAGTTACAGGTTCAGATACGGTGGATGTGAAGATTTCCCTCTTCTCATGTTCTTTGTTAGTGAAAAGAATGTATCATAGGATCTGCCCTGCATGGATCTGTAAATAACTCAGTCCATTCAGGTAAGGTATTCAGAATACTGCAATACATGTAATAAGTAGATTTTAAATGTCTGTGTAAATTGGCCCTTGAAACATTACTCACTTATTTAATCGTTGCTCCCTGTTGCCACTTTTTCAAAACCGACTTTTGCAATGCCCTAAAAACTACGGGCTGGAGTTAAGAATTGAAAGGAAATGAACCAGATAAACACTGTTTCCAAGAGCTTTTCTCAGTCACCTTTCATTAGTTTTTTGGAGCCTGGAACATTGGATTGTCTTCAGACACTGAAAGAATGGACAAACAACTTACTAATAATATTTTTCCTTAAAGTGGAATAATATTTAACTTTCATGGAGATAATGTGTTTATCTAAAATTTTAAGGACTTTCAGGATACAAAAATTGTTTGTCATCTCAAGAATAGTCTGGCAGAAGAAAAAAAAGAAAAAGAAAACAGACTCCAGATGACAAAAACTCACTGAGCATATCACCTTCCCGCCCCCTACCTTTTTTCTCCCCTTTCCATGTATGTGAGATCCAGAATTTGGTCTCCTTTTAGGAGCAGAGTGAATCTTCTCAGCAATCAGCCCTTGAACAAAGCATTTTCTTTCCACCAATGCCTATCTCTTAAGTATTGGCTTTTGAGTTCTGAGCAGTCTACCAGGACTGGCAACAATCTTATTTGCCATAGAAAACTGGATTAAATAACTCTAAATTATTTCAGGCTGATCAGGCCTGCAATCTCCCAAGTGAGTAGATGGCCAAAGGCTAAAATAAATGAGACAATGGAAAATGGTTTTAGGGCTTCCAGAAGGAGTTAACTCTTACAGCTTTAATGTTCTCTGAGTTTAGCCAAAGACTTCTCTGGGTGACCCATATTTATTTGGTTTTTAAACAAAGAAAGAGAAGACTCAAGAAAATACAGAAATCTCAGAGGACCTTGGGAGAATTTTCACAAGTAGTAAATTACGTCAATCAGGAAAACGACCTTCTCTTTAGGTTGGTATTTATTGTAGCAGTGTGGAGACTGCAGCTGCAAGTCTCTTGTGGCTAATTAGAGTTGGACCCAGACACCCTCAGCTGGTGTGGTCTTATCTTGTCAGAAAGTTGCCTGGGCTTAAGACAACTCACAAGTAAACTGCAGAGAGCCAATTGGTTAATATTAAGTCCTGCTCAGAGCCACTTTGTAGGGGTCCCCAGCAATTTGCTTCCCGGGACTGACCAATCCATTTATTATAAGACAATTTTAAACTCTGCCACATCATTCACAATTTCTTATAAAGAAATAATATATTCAACCCCCATGACCACCCTTGCACTTTCAGAACAGGCAGCACTTGGAAGACACTGGTGCACATCTTCAGAGCTATTTGAATCACATGCCACCAATGACAATCATTCTTGGTTTCAGCAGATAGTTTAAAGACATTATTTATCAACCTGCACTTCTGTTTTAAAATTTCATACATTATCATACACTAAAAACAAGCTTTGTTGAATGACCCAAATTGATGCTATAGTAAACAGGGGAAGGCATAAATTTTCAAAGCAAGAAAGTAGAGAAGGAGAAAGAAGACAGACTATGGTCTCCAAAATATTGCAGATCTATGATACTCGATCTAAATGGAATTGCAGCAAGAACATACTGTGGAAAGTGGAAGAGGTATGCTGTTTTGTCAAATTACAAAAATGAGAAAATTCTGGGTTAATATGAAACACCTTCTTTGAAGATGCAAATCAGTCAGTATCACACAACTCCCTATGTCATGAATACAGTAACTCCCCCCAAAATGAGAGATATTAAAATTGCTTAGTTCAGCATTTGACAACCATACTCTTGTAGGACTGGATCTGAAGTAACTCCCCAAATAATTTGAGAGAAGAATTGTTCCTATTCCTTATACCTCAGAAGGGTGGGCAATTTCAACTAACACCTTTCTCAGGGCCAATTTCACATCTTTGTTTCTCAAGGAATAAATCAAAGGATTCAGGCAAGGATTGATGACATTATTGAATACCTGAACTACTGCATCCATCCAAGGGCTGGACGCTGGCCTAAGGTAGACGAGAATCACCGGTCCATAGAAGAAGAGGACTGAGGTCAGGTGAGCACTGCACATGGAGAAGGCTCTGCACCTGCCTTCTGAGGAGCGGATTTTCAATATGGACAAAACAATGCGAGTATAAGAGGTGAGGACAAGAAGAAAACATGTAAGTGAGACAACACCTACATTGGTTAAACTCACCATCCGCGCTACAAAGATATCTGCACAGGCCAGGGGCAGCACCACTGGGATATCACAGAAAAAGCTGTCCACCTCATTGGGGCCACAGTAGGGCAACCTGAAGACAAGCAATGTAAGGACACAGCCATGGACACAGCCCCCCAGCCAAGTGCCCACAGTCAGGACAGTGCACACCCTACGGCTCATAATGACCGTGTACCGCATAGGGTGACAAATGGCCACAAAGCGGTCATAGGCCATCACAGCATAGAGGAAACACTCAGTGCAGCCCAGGAAGTGGTAGAAAAAGACCTGAGAGGCACAACCCTGGGACGAGATGGTTCGGGTTTGACCCACTAGCAAGACCATCATCTTGGGGGAGTTCACAGAAGGGAAAAATATGTCAAACACAGACAGGTTTGCCAAGAAGAAATACATGGGGGTGTGGAGGGTGGAGGAAGCCAGAATGGTGAAGAAGATGATGAGATTTCCCAGCAGAGTGAAAACATAGAAGGTCAGGAATAGAACAAACATCACGGTCTCCAGCCTTTCCATATGAGAAATTCCCAGCAGAACAAACTGTGTCACAGGGGTGGAGTTCCCAGTCTTCATGTGTCAGGTGGTCCTGAAGAGAAAAGCCAAATTCATGAAGTAAGACCAATGCAAGTGAGAATATCTTCCTGGAAAAATGACCTGTATTTAAGTCAGTGGTTCCATGCAAAAGGACAAAGAGATACAGGGACCTGCAATGAATGTAGCATTCAGGTTAAATTTAGAAGTGCATGATATTTGGCCCCACTTTTGAAAAATGCTAAATGAGGAAACAGAGTAGTTTGTGATTGGCAAACATCTTTCAGTTGTCCCCTTCTGTTACTAACTATATTTACATTTTTCAAATATCTAGTTTATCATCAAACAACCTGGTTCAGGGAGAGCCATCTATCTGCCTCATGAAAAGTTCATCAGGTGTTAACCTCATAATATCAACTCAGTTATAGTTTATAATTTATGCCAATGACCCATATACATGCATAAAAAATTGAACGTTAAGACACATGGTATAATCCGTTCTGTTTACTACTGCTTTCAACAATATCCTTTCCATTCTTCATCATTTTTCTCCAAAACAAAGATAACAAATCATATTTCACTTTGCTTTCCAACACAGATCCCAAAGGTAGATGGAGAGTAGAAGGTGTTTGCACAGATGATAGAAATAACTATAGCTTCTCCTTAGCAATTATCTTTCCTGGGTAGAATTTATTCTCTATATTTCGAGTCCCATGAATTCTATTAATTAACATCACTACCAAATGATCTAAGAGAAAGCAGAATTGTATTTGCTGAAACCCTGATTTGTGCTTTACATTTTATCTTAGTAAGCCCTTTGTCACCAATAGTTATAACTAATTCTCCTCTGCTGTGATCAATATATGTTCAATGAAAACAATGGATAAATCTATATTATACTACAGATGGCTGCACTGAAAATATTTCTTGTGTGATTTCAATGTTTGCAAAGGAAAAGAATCATACCGTGGACAAAAGTCTCAGTAAGTGGAATAAGAAGCAAGAACTGAGGCAAAGGAAGCAGGGACTCTTTATAATGCTGCTGTCTTCAGTCCCATAGCCCAGTCCCATGGAAGCCTAGGCTTCCTCCAAGTGTTTGAACAGATGAAAACCCAGGAAAGTTACACACAGGAAGTCAAACGACCCTTGTCTTGCCTACAATCTAATTAGACAATTGATTTAGGCCATGGAAATCAATGTAATTTCACACAAATTTTCTCTTTTTTTGCTAAAGAAATTAACATAAATAAAATACAGTTCCATTCCTTAAAGAACTTACTCTGGAGGTACATAAAACTGATTTTGAAGAGTACCCTGAGTCTACAACCTCTGGCACCATGAGCAAATGAATCTCTCTGAGCTTTACTTACCTAAAAAAATGGATATTGCTTGTTTATAGGCGTTTTGTGGGGGCTATGACATGTTATGAAAACAGAATACTGTACCAGTGCTCCCCATTTAGTACTAAATATGTAACAAAGGTAGTTCAGCAATTAAAACTTATATACATGATATTTATTTAACAGTTATAATATAATTACAAAAAAGTTTCAAATATGGTGAATATATCATTTAAATGGACTTCAAAGGGCTGGGGATATAGCTCAGTGGAATAAGCGCTTGCCTAGCAAGCGCAGGGTCCTGAGTTCGATCCCCAGTACCGCAAAAAAAATAAAATAAAATAAAATAAAATAAAATAAATCTAAAGTGACTAATAAATGGACTTCAAAGAATATGTAGGATTTCAAAATTTATTTGAAACATAAATATTGTACGTATTTGTAGAATCCATGTGATTTGAAAGCCAGAGCAAGACACATGCATCAGGACAACATTTTCTTAAGACTCTACTTGGTTCATTATATAAATCTTCTGACAGAATTAGAAGATTATTTGATAGGCTACAAGTTCAGAAATTCCAGAAAATTGGTTTCTGTCAGTCAACAAATTCACACTGCTAAATAACAAAGGTGTTTGGCACTTACTGGCTCTGGGAAAAGTGTAAATTATCACAAATTACCTTAGATAAGTTATCTCACTAGCTCTCTTACACTCACTATTCAATATTCTACCTCCATGAACACCAATTTCCCAGGAAGTATTTCCCACAGAAAAAGGAAAAAAGTCCAAGACCAGGTCTTACCTCAACATAAGACCTGCGTCATTTTGGAAAGCAGTGAATTTCTACCACAGAAAATGTTAAGTAAAATCTAAGGGATCATCTTTCAGGGAAATAAAAGAGGGAAGAATATTCTTTGAAGGACGGTAAACTAAATATATCCTTCTAATTTTAAATTCTAAAATGCATACTACCAGCTTTTCAGAAACTTTTTAAATTGACTATCACCACATCCCCTGATATTTGCTAGTTTCTTTACTCTTTGGCGAGAGCATGGAAGTATATGCCTCTGTTAAAGAAAATGTTCTTACGCATGAATTAAGTGCAGATGACTGCCAATCTATACACACACTGTAAGGTAAAAATTCTGAAGACTATCTCCTTCCATATCAACCACTTTCTCCACAAATCACTTTACACACACACACACACACACACACACACACACATCCCCAGCACTCTTGATCTTTTCTCCTCTGTTGATGTTGGCTTGCCAATCAGTGCCTTTCTGGGCCACGTGTAAAAATTCTCATTCCTCTGGTTTTCCGCCTTCCCTTGGTGGAGCAGATGAAGTGACCGGGAACAAGAGCAGAACAGAGAGGAGCGAAGGAAAGAGCAGCGCAAGCAGAGTGCAGAGTCACAGAGGCAGACAGAGCTTTAGGCACAAACAAGCTGATGGGATTAAATCTAATGTGGGTAGAGGGACTGTTCGTAAAGTTTTCAGGCAAGAAGAATGTGTTCGTAAAGCCAGGCTGTGGGTAGAGGGACTGTTCGTAAAGTTTTCAGGCAAGAAGAATGTGTTCGTAAAGCCAGGCTGTGTTTTGTATAAGATGGCACAGCACAGAATGAAGATTTTGTACCTTCTCCACTTGAATCCAAGACACAGATCCCACACGCAGTCCAACTGCTCATTTTGTCCTGAAATTCTCAATTTTTAATGCTTTCAAACTGAAGATTATCAATAGACCTTATTTCTTTTGAGACAAATCTCCCCAGTGGCCCAGTCTGCAAACTCCAAGGCACGATAGAGCAAAGAGAGTCATCAGAGACTTTCATACTCTCCTGAGCATATTTATGATGAATGTCATATGAAAATTTAAAATGTATTTGGTAGATATTCAAAAACAAAGAAAAAAATCCATGTTTCCTCAATCTTAACTAATTTTCTTTGCAATCTTTCAATAAGAGCTTTGATATATTTTATCATATATATATATATACACATGTTTATTAACATTTTTCCAAAATATGTTCCATATCGCTCAATTGTTCCAACTATCCTTCTTTACTATAGCATTTGATCTACACTCCATATATGCCTACTTCTCTCAACCATATTTATTTTGGGGACTGTTTAATTATTTTTAAGTTTTCCTTGTATTTGCCAAATAAGTACCTACAGGTAGGGTGAAGGAGTCAGGTAGATAGATAGGTAGACAGATGACAGATGGTACATAGGTAGACGATAGATAGATGGAATTTACTATGATTAGCCACTTCTCCACAAGGTTGGCTATTATTTTTAAGATTTTCTAAAGTTCACCAAGAAAGAAATGTTATAAAAGTAACTAATACTACACCTTTGTACAATTTTCAAGATAATATCCCCATTATTTTAACATCTATGCTTGCAAGGGTCAATTTTAGCATAATTGTGTATTGACATGTTCACCAATATTAAAAATATTTTCACAAACAATTGACTACAAACTATTGTTTAATGTTCACTGTTTGTATTGTCTCAGGTAAAATATATTTTAAATTTCTATGTATTATATAGCAACTAAAACCATGGAAATTTGGCATAGATAAGACAAACATATAATAAAAGAGAGAACATAAAATACAGCATTAATTTATGGATATCTACTCAATTCAAAAGTAACACAAATATCCACTGAATCTATTTTTCATCAAATGTGGATAAGACTCGGGTCAGCAAAGAAAAAAAATTAGTCATCGAGTAGCATACACAGAATCAAAATCAAGTTTAAAGATAATAGAATCTCTATTCTGCATGGAAAAGAGCATAATTTTCCAAATTACATACAGGGAAATCTTTCTAAAATAGATATAAAAAGTGATAGCTGTAAAGATAACACTGTAAGGGAATTTTGAGTACTTTAATGATGAGAATATCATTAAAAGAGTAAAAAAGAGAAAGAGACAGTACCTGTAGCAACCACTACTATCAAGGCTTCACAAGTAAAAAAGATAAGCAGCTCTTAAATTTTATGTTAAGAAAATGACCTAACACGAATGTAAGCAAATGCTGTAGTTTAGATCAGAAATAGCTCACAAAAGGCCCGATGTGGAAGTCTTGGGCTCAGTCCTCAGCACTTCTGGGAGTTGTTAGAACTTGAGGAAACGTAACCTAAAGGATGGATGGAAGTGAGGTCTTGGTGCAGGTGTCCTGGAAGAGGATGTTGTGACCCTGGCCCCTCCTTCCTTTTCTTTGCTTCTTGGCCACCACAAAGGGGCCTAGTGCTCCCTACCACAGTGTTCTGCCTCACCATAGGCCCAAAACCAACATAGCCAACTGACTGTGCGCTGAAACCTCTAAAACTGCGAACTGAAACATCTGATGCTGCTGGTTTGAGGGGTGGTTGGTTAGCAAATGTGCATAGTCTGGACACTGGGGTAACTAAGATTAGTATACAGGACAAAAAGTAATGCAAAATTCATTGATTTTGTCTCTTCTGCTCAGGGGTTATGGCTTGTATCTCGGTGTCGCCCAAAGCTTCATGCACTCATAGGTAAAGCTTCTGAGAGGCAGCAAGAGCATGGGCGTGTGACACTGGTATTAAGAGTGAGTGATCCTGCATTAGCCCACTGCCTGGTTTATCATAGTTCTAGGTGTGGAAGACAGGAAGGCCCACCCTGGCTGTAACACCATGCAAAAGGCTTGTAGCCTGGATGGAATAACAGGAAAAGGGACAGCAGTTGCCTTCTGTCTGCCCTGCCACAGACTGTTTCTCCTCCGTGATGCCCTCTGTGATACCTCCCTGCCTTGGAGCCAGCAAACTATAACATGAAGCTTATATAAACTGTGAGTCACAACAAACCTTTCCTCCTTTAACTTGTGGGGTCAGGTAGTTTGTCCTAGCAACGAGAAATAATTAAGATATCGGCCTATTTTTTTTTTCATGAGAATTAAAAACTGAAAATACAAAACCATGGGTATGGGAAACAAACTCTGCAAACTTGAAACACAAAGTCTGTGAACATGAAACACATTGCAGAATACATGAAAAATAATTTTACACTTATTTATAATCTAGATGCAAATTACTACGCTGTACATGTGCAACATGACTTCATCATTTGCATGTGTGATTCTCATTACTTTAGATGATGGGTCACACCAGTACCTAATCCCTACTGGGTACATTTTACCCATGGTTTAGAACACCTTTGTGAACTGAAGCCCACTGAAGAAGCAGCAACTGTATTATAAATGCCCCAGTCTTTTGATCTCAGTTGACTAGAACATTGTGCTTGTGGAGACGTGGAATGCTGTAGAGACAAAATTCTCTTGGGCTATCTTGGTCATTTTAATAGCTATTGCTATTAACTTATATATCTGATCTAGCATTATCATGACTATAAGGTAAATTCTTAGTAGTATTGCTAAGCTTAGATGACCTCTAGGTTTTCCCAGCTCTGAAGCTAAAAAAGTTATAAAACAGCATAGGAAAAATATAGAAAATATATCTTTAATCTGCGTAGTTTGCCTACTGAATGCTCACACCAATGTATTTGTTGAATGCATTGATTTATGACTGTCTCTGTTCACCGACCATAAAAGTTCATGTCAGCTCTTCATGTAGAACGTGTTGTGCCAGATACCTTGACTCTATGTGCCATGGTCACTCATCTTTATCCCAGAATAAACAACTTTTCTTTCCCTTAAAGCCAGGTCCTTACATTGCCTCAGCACTTACATACTTCACAGCATAAGCTTTATGGAAACATAAAATCCATCATTTTCCCATTGTTCTCTGTAGCTCTGGAGAGTAAATACTCCCTTAAAGCTCTGTATCTTCTCTGCCTTTAGTTTACTAGTCATGAAATAAAAATAATAGAAAGAATTGCATTGATTAATTATTGAGAAAGAAGCTGGAAATTATAAACCATATTACCATTTGGCATCATTATGAAAGCCACCCTGTTCTTTAAGGATTTGAATCAGATTCTTCCTGCATTTGAGCTCTATATCTCTTATCATTTAAACTTCTTTTCATCTACTAGTTAACTCTAGGGCAGGAAAAATGTAAGTATATAAAATAATATACTTTGTTATTACAATGTGTTATGGCTGATATTGAGATGTTGCTCTGTAGGGACAGTTATGGGATGTAGGTAAGGATGGTACAGAGCATGACCTGAGTACCTGACGGTTGTGTGTTTGCTTATCGTGTGCTAGCTGAGGACGCAGACTTTGTGAAACTATAAAATGCACTTGCTATAATCTCCTCATCCCCTGACCTTTTCCTTAACCAAGAAAGGCTGACACCTAATTGCCTAGATTAAACCAATCAGTGAAACAGTGATTTTTAGAAATCAGCTTACTCCTATGAGTACAGTGGTCCCTTGACCCTTGGGAATTTCAGTGGAATTTCCCCTCCCTTACAGCACAACCTGTTCCTTGGCAGCTGTTCCTTCCCTTTTTAACCTCATAAATAAACTTTTGCCTTGAATTACTTTTAGTTTTAACTCTTTCTGCTCAGAGCATTAGTTCCTCATTCTCTGGTAGGGGCCTTTAGCTCTGAGCCAGTCTTGACTCACTGCCCTATTCTTCCTGGGAGTGAAGGTGAGGACTCGATGAGGGGAATATGAGGTTATTGAAGACCTCTGGCCCCTCAAAGACCATCTGCTTGATGTTATACCCCCAAAGCCTCATGTGCTCATAGGTGGAGAGTTTTAAAAGTGACTGGATTAGGATGTGTTAATGTAGATTAATAGTGTGATGCTGGGATTAAGGAAGTGGTAATGTAAGTGCCCCTCTGGGTATGGTTGATACCAATTAATATGCTTATGGACTGGGTGGAAAATAAAGGAGTCAGGGAAGATCTGTACTGCTGCTGATGATGGTTATCTGCCACTGCTCATGTGCTGCCACCTCCTGCTTGCTGTATGACGCCCCTCTGCTATGCTGCCCTGCCTCGGAGACATCCCATTATGGACTGCAACCTTTAAAAACTGTGAGTCGAAGTAAACCCCTCCTCCTTTAACTTTGAGTGTCAAGTATTTTGTCTCAGCAATGAGAAAAGTAGGTAAGTCAGATTTTGGTATGAGAAGTAAGGTTGTTGTTATGGGGCTACCTGGCCATGGGGTTCAGGAGGCTTTGGAATTGGCTTGTGGGAAGAGTTCAGAAAGGTTTGGAGATGCTGGCTGAAGAATCAGCCCTAGAATACTGTAATGCAGATGTGATTGGAGATTCTGGTCAGAGCTCAGAAAACCAAAATACCGTGGGTAAAGACCAGGCTCAAGTGGTTTCAGTTAGAAAGAAGGACTCCACTAGTGACGTTAGATTCCATAATATGTGTGCCATGCTTTGGCAGAAAATTTTCCTGCAGTTTGTTCATGTCCAAAGAACCTGCTTTAGACTAAAATTAAAAGCAACAGACTAAATGACCCAGTGGAAGAAATTTCAATGCAATCTAATGTTGAAGCTGTTGCATGGCTATTGTTGAGGGCTTTCAGCCAGATCTATGTAGGGAATCAAGAGCAAAGGGCCTAGCTGATTTTAAAAGTTTTGAGTTTAGCCAGAAAAAAAAGCTCTAATAAACTTGGGGCCTCCAAAAGGAGAAGAGAACTTGATTGCTGAGAAGAAAGAGGATCATAGAAAAGTTGGCCTGAGGACAACACAAGAACCAACAAGACCACATTTTACAACCTCAAAATTGCAAAGGTGGAAAACTGCTTTGAGAAGAAGGCCACAGAGCACCATGCTCCAGAAGGATGGAAGTCTAGAGAGCTTATTACTCAGGATTGTGTTCACAGTGCTCAGCAATCCAGGCACTTAACCCCTATAGCCAGGAGAGAAGGAAGCATGGCTACTGGTGCATGTGGAAGCAGGAAGTCCTTTGCATTTTACTTGGTGCTTGTTTTATGTGTACATGGAATGCATGAGTTTTGGGGTCAGGAAAGGTTCCACCAATATTTCAGAAGGTCTAGGCAGCCAAGCATTATATCTCTGAGAGGTTAGTATGTGAAACTGTATGAAGCCAAAGGTGCAACAGAGACCCAAGAAGATTAGCAAAGCCAGGACCGTGGATAGCCTGAAGAAAACTGCAACGTGTGAGCAAAGCTGGCTTAAGGGAGAGGCCATGAGACTGCAAGCACTGGCTGTGCTGTAGGGGTGGAGCCATTGAAGCCCTTTGGAATTGATATCTTTCCCCTTTACCATGGATGGTCGATGTGGAACTATAAGACTTAATGTTTGCTCCGATGGATTTTGGAGTTGCTTTGTTTCCATTGTACTCCCAATTTGGAAGGGGAATATTTATCTTGTGCCATTGTATGCTGGAAGCATTTAATTTTCTTTTCATTTTCACAGAGGGCTCCAAACTAAAAGTTTGCCTCAAATTTCAGAGAAGATATCAAACTTGTCCTTCTCAGAAATGCTGAAAATGTAAGACTTTGGCAACTTTTAGAGATGGACTAAATGCCTGTTGCATAAAGGGATATTCATAAATCTTTGGGGGCCAGGGATCAATTGTTAGGCCTTGTATCTAGATACTCCCCCAAAGCTTCATGTGCTCATAGGCATGGAGTTTCCAAGGTGGCTGGATTAGGATATGTGAATGTGAATTAAGTGTATGATGCTAGGATCAAGGGAGATGGATAATGGAAGCCCCATTCAGTGTGATTGGCTCCAAACAAAAGGTATACAGCTTGGATGGAATATAAAGATAGGAAGGGAAGGCCAGCTGGCGCTGCTGCTGCTGCTGCCAGTTCTGCCTCTGCCACAGATGCTACTGCTGCGGCCGCTGCTGCTGCTGATGATGATGAGGTGTGCTGTTGCTTTTCTGCTGTTGCCTCCTGCTTACTCTGCCATGCTGCCTGGCCTTGAAGCCAGCAAATTATGCGCTGAAACCTCTACAAGCTATAAGCTGAACTAAACCTTTCCTCTTTAACTTTGACTACTGGGTATTTTGTATCAGCAACAAGAAAAGTAACTAAAAGATGATGTCATTCACAGGCAATGCCCTGTCCCCTAAAAAGCACAAAGTTCCTGAAATTTCATGAAAACAAAAGAACATGGAAGTCAACAACGTGCACTTCAGTGCCGCGCAGGATTTCATTAAACTTTGCCCACATTTGCTGCTGATTGTGTGAATTGGGTAACAGCACACAGCTCCTAGGGTTATGGTCGTGTTTAAAATGAGATGGACTTTGTAAAGTAGCATAACACAAGCTCAATAACGTTCACGGTTTTGTCTCTGAACTATTCTGGAAAAATGTAATTTATTATGATTTTTAATGTTCACATATTTAATTCTAAATTCTTTGAAAATTAATAAAATTTGGGAATATCAAATTTAGTTTAAAAATTGATGAATGATTGAACTATAAATAATGACACCAACATTAGTTTACTTTCAGTGACCAAAAATACCTGCATTTCTGCATCCTGAAAATGTTCAAATGGGAAAGGGAATAAGGGATGGAGAAGGGGGAACAGGAGAAAGGGAAAAGGAAAAAAATTGGAAAGGGAAACAAAGCTTTTGTAAGTGGAGAGAGAAGGGGTTCAAGCGTGAGAAGGAAAATGGGAAGAAAAGAATTAAGCTATATTATGTATGGGTGCAAATGCCCTATGGAATGATCCGTATGTATGTACAATGTATACTGACAAAAATAGTTTTAAAATATTATATAACATGATCAGCAATAATAAAAAGAAGCAAATGTGACTAGATGAAACAAAAAAATTTCTTCAAGTGAAGCATTCAACAAAATTAAAAAGCAACTAATTAAATGGGAAGATATATTTGCAAACGATGTATTTGCTAAAGGCTAATATCCAAAATATATAACAAATTCATACAACATACTAACAGAACTTAAGAATGATAAAAGTAAAATAAAATGAATAAAAATAATCAAAATACTTGAGCAAACTTTTTCAAAAGGACACACTGCCAACACACACATGAAAGATGCTAATCATCAGGAAACTGCAAACCAAAACCAAATGAAATACCTTTTCGTATCTGTTTGGGTAGCTATTATCAAAAAGTTAAGTGTTGGTGATGATATGGAGGGAAATCCACAGTATATTTCTGATGAAAATGAAAATTGGTAGGGGGCTGGGGGTATAGCTCAGTGGCATAAGCGCTTGCCTGGCAAGCGCAAGGTCCTGAGTTCGATCCCTGGTACCGGAAAAAAAAAAAAAAAAGTAGAAAATGAAAATTGGTGCTGCCAGGATTGAAAAAGCATGGACAGCACACATAAAATGTAGAATTACCATGTGATAGAGCAATTTCAGTTCTGGATACAAATCCAAGAATATGCGATTAGTACTTCAAAGAGATATCTGCACTCCCATATCCAATGTACATTTTTCACAATTGCCAAGATACATAAAAAACTTGTGTCCATCAACAGATAATGATGGCAACATGAACACACATATAATGGACTACTACTCAGCCCTTAAAAAGAAGGAAATCCTGCCCATCAGGACATGATTGAACCTGGAAGGCATAGCTCTTAGTGTTAAGGAAATAAGCCACAAAAGGGAAGACAAAAACTGCACAATCTCACTTCTACATGGAATCTGAAGAAAAGTCAAACTCTTGGTAAGAAATTTAATAATGGTAACAGGGGTTTTAAGGCTTGGAGAAAAGAGATTTTGGTCGACATTAAAACTTGGATTTATGCTTAAGTTCTGGAGAAGTAATATATAGCATGATATTATGGTTATTAACAATGTATTTTATACTTCACTTTCACTGAATGAATAGATAGATTTAAGTGTTTTACCACCATATAAATAAATATTGCAGGTAATAGATATGTTAATTGTCTTAATTATGGTAATCATTTCAAGATATATATACATTTTAAAAATTTATTCTAAAAATAAAAGAAGGAAAACATACTAACAAACAGACATCCATTTACAAAATAGCATAAGAACAATACAAACAATACAGAGTTACAGACAAAGTGGTAGGAAATGAACAATGGTTGTTGTATTACATATTGATATCTCCAAAGTGGTTTCTCAGGAAAACAAATAGAGACATGCAAGAAGGATGAAACAAGTAACCATTAACTGTTCCTTTCGGTAAAGCAATAGAAGACAGTAGTACCACTGTTAGCTGTCCTTGTACATACATACACATATCATTTCCTCTATATCAACCAACACTATGTAATCTGCAAATATATGCAATTTTCATTTGTTAATCACATGTCAATAAGTGCACAAAAATTAATAAAACTATTATTAAAAAGGTTGGGATATCATTAAGGTAATTTATAAGTAGAACAGTTCTCAGAATCTGACTCTCTGGTACCCTTATATTTTAATTTAAACAATTTATTAACAGTATTATGAATCAGCCTTGCTCAAGACACTTTTACTTTAGTTAGTTCATTTAAACCTCATGACACAGTTTTGAGAAAATAACTATATTCCTACGTCTTTTCCTACAGTATTTTCACATGACTGTAAAAGAAAAACCTCTTATTTTAGTATTTGGTTAAATTCTGGTGATCATAAAGTCTGGAAGTGAGTTTTCCAAAATACGGAACTAAACAGTAATTGAAACTTAGAAATCAGCTAGTTAAAACTGACGAGTTTGCAAATGAGAAAGAAAATGACCCACACCTGTTCCCGTAGGGGTGTACGGTCAGGTAGAGATGGAAGAAGAGAGTAAGTGAGCCCTGCATGCAGACAGGGTTACTGAAGTAAATGCTTCGAGCAGAAAACGGAGAAGGACGCACAGGCCTTGCGTTGATGTAAAAGACAAGAAAGATTTCCAAGCCTCTTGTTTAAATACGAAACACATCACACTGGTAGCTTCATGGCTTTATGTATAAAGCTAGAAGGAAAAATAATTTAATCCAGGAAAAATCACTTGAGTCCTTACACATGAACTGAGATGCAGATGCCAAAACTAAGACAACAAATATTAATGAAGACAACCAGAGAGCAAAAGAGACCTTGTAGAGATAAAAAATGATATTTTAGAGGACCTTTAATGATTTCTGCAAACCAGGTATGTGCTCCCAAGTTCTATTTTTACAGAACTTACTACAAGGACAATTTTCTAAAATTCAAAAGTCAAAACTGTGATATTGTGCAATTTTTCAAGCCTCAGGTTTGTGAAGTTTACATTTAGCATTTTATCAAAAGTGCCGGATGTTTCTGGGTGGCAACCATGGTAGAGTCACAAGGGAAGAGTAAATGTTTTCTGTCAATAGCCTGACATTTTCTAAATTGCAATTTTTAATCGAAAATAGAAAAATATGGCGACTAAGTTCCAGAACTTAACAGAAAATGAATAGGTTTCCCACCCGAGACCTGCTCAGTCCTCATGGCGATGGTCCTACGATGAGTGCCTAGCTCCTTCTTCCCGGAAACCCCTGTAGTTTCTTCTTCCCAGCTCCCTTTGCTAAAGCCTGTGCTCACCAAAGATGATCCAGTCCCCCTTCAGCACGTAATGCTGAGCAGCCTGCATCGGCTACCCTGTGCCCCTCCCCTGAGAGTGTATATAAACTCCCACTCTGTCCTTTGTCTTCAGAGAGCCGGCACAGCTGTTCTGGTGCTGACTCCCTCTGAGCCCGCATTAAACTTTCATCTCTTGCTGTTTATATCTCTCTCCTCCTCTGTGTCATGTTAGATTGAGTACCTAATTTTACCTCAATCAAAAACAAACATTAAAACTGACTATGAGATATAAAACAAGCAGGAAAAGATTCAACAAATTCAATTATAAAGACTGTACTAGTCTATTTTTATCTATAACTGGGAACTAAAAAGGTAGCAATTACAACTATACCGGAATTTGGATTTGGAGAAGAGAGCGAAAGATTTATATTCAAAGCTCTTTAAGGGGTCAAACTCAAAAGATAAAAATAAATGACAAAACGTGTATAAATAAACAAAAACTCAAGATGAGCTGTGGAAAAAGGAAGTAAAATGTAGTTATAAAACCCTACAGATCGGAAACGTTCTTATTCTATTTCTTTTGCATACGAAATTTTGTATCCCGACATCTTCGCACAATTTTCTAGACTTTAGGTACCGCTGGGGCTTCTTGATAAAGCACATTCCTCTGTATGATAATTAAAGCCAGCAAAGTGCAGAATGTCCAGTCCTCTTCCGCCCTGCGGAGAGGGAGAATGAAGGATGCACTGCGTCAGAGCCTGGGAGCAGCGCCAGGCGTTTCCAGCCGGCTGCGCCCCTCCCGACCTCCTTTCTCCGGCTCCTTCTCTGCGCCTGCGCACCCCTAGCGTGGCGGGGACTGAATGGGAGAAAGAGAGATTTCTCTCTAGAAAGATATCAGCACCCAGCGTGCCATCAAACACCACAATCATCGGGCACCGCTGAGCTTTCCCACGGAGCTCTCACCGCCATTTCACACACTCTCCGCCTGATAATTCAGTGCCAGGAGCTCTAGTTTCACAAGGCATTCGGTAAGGAGATGAACGAGCCTGTGCCCCATTCCTGCCATCTACTGGCCAAACAGGGCACTTCAGCCTGATCCAGAGCCGGCAAGGGCCGGGTCTGACTGATACCAAGAGTCCTGTAATCCGGTGCTGAAAATGGATGTCGCAGTCCCACTAAGAAAAGAAAAGACGCTTCAGACATAGGACACGTAGCGACCTGATGGCCTGGCCTGGGGAAGACTTTAGATGGGAAACAAAGAGGAGATGAGACCATATTCGTGAGGGCTGGGTCATCGTTGAAGACGATTGGAGTCGGTTGGTGTGGAGGAAAAGTATTTCCCAGGGCCAAAGATAGCTGTTTCGAACCCTGAGATGAGCTGAGGAAGGAATCCGGTTTGAGAGCTACTTGGACTTCCACAGGAGAAAAGAGTTTACAGAAGAATAGGAGATCCACTGTGAGTGGACTTTGGGCAATACATGTACGCGTTCTACCAAACGGTCATATTTTATAGTCAACTTGATTCAAACAGCTGAATTTGTCATTTATTTAAAAGCATCAGAGGTCCCAATTACCAGTTTATGAAGTAAAGTTTGAAGACCTGGTCCCAGAGTAACCACCAAGATGATCGCTTAAATATATTTCAAGTACTTGTCAAACAGGTTAAATATACTACATTAAAAACGAATGTAACTAGAAGGGAGGGATAGAAAAAGCATGGCATGGTCATAGAAACCAAAAGCCTGGGGCCGGAGATGTAGCTCAGAGGCACAAGTGCCCACCGGTGAGAGCAGGGTCCTGAATTTGATTCCCAGTACAGAAAAAAAAAAAAAAAAATACAAGACTTGAGCAACACTAGAAGTCATCTTGACCGAACAGACATCTGCAAAACCCCTGCCCCACAAGCGCAGAGTGTGTACGCTCCTCTCAAGTTTGGATGGATCATTTTGTAATATAGATCACATGTAAGTCCATTAAACAAACTTTAAAAGGTTTCCAAGGTCTGATGTCATCCAAAATATGTTTCTCCATCACAGTGAAATAAAATCAGAAACTTATAACAGAAGGAAATTTGGAGATTCATTAACATGGGAAAATTAAGCAACAATATAAATAACAAGTGAGTCAAGAGAAATCAAGAGGGAAATTAAAGAAAACATCAGGATAAAAACAGAACATAGCAAAGTTGATGTGATGCCTGGTAAGCGGTGCTAAGAGCAAAGTTTGCCATTGAATGCTGTAACAAGAAAGGTCTGCAATCAGTACCCCGCCTCCTCCATAAGGCAGTGAAACAGAAAAGAAAACTAAATCAGCAGCAAGAAGACCGGAGGGGAAATTAATGAGGAAGAACAGAAAATCAGTAAGTGTGTCAGACAAACAAAAACCTTCCTGAAAAAAAATCAATGAAATAGCCTTCAAATAGGCTGACTAGAAAAAACTAAATGAAGACTTGTTATTAAAATCAGAAATGAACCATTATAGAAATAAAAAAGGAACTATAAGAACAACTGTGTGCCAGTAAATTAGATAACTTGGATGAACTGATCACATCCTTAGAAAGATATGTATGGTAACAAGCTGACTACAGACAAAATAATCAAATATACCCATAAAAAGCAAGTACGTCTAATAATAATCATCAAAACTACCCACAAGTAAAGACAAAAGGCCTTTTGTCTGTTGTAAGTTCTACAGAAGAATTAGTCCCAATTTGTTTCAAAAACAAAAGAGAACGTTTTCACAACTAACCTATCAAACTAAGATTATCCTAATATCAAAAAGTAAATATCACAAGAAAGAAAAAATGACAAAATACTGTATCACATGTGATGTAGATACAAAATTCCTCAACAAAATAATCACAAAATGGATCCACCAGATAGAAAAAGAATTATGCATTATAACCAAGTGAAAAGAACAGATCAAAACTACCTACATTTATTAGCAAAATGATTGATTATAGCAATAATTCTAAGAATCCACTAAACACTTGTAGTACTAATAAGCTAGATCATCAATCTAAGATTGTATGTAAAAATCAATTATATTTTCTTATACTGACCATAAAAAATCTTGAAATGAAATGAAAACAATTGATTTACAGTAGCACCCAAAAGAATAACATATCTAGGAATGAATCTAACCAAGGAAGTCAAAGACTTGTGAATTTAGAGACTAAAAGCCACAAAATATTATTGAACACATTAAAGAATATCTAGACAAATGTAAAATTACCTCACGTTCACAGATTAGAAGGCTCAATATTGTTAGGTTGACAATTCTTACCAAATTAATCTACAGACAGATTCAATATATTTTCTATAATAATCCCAGCAGTGTGCCTTGTAGAAATTGACGCATTCATTCTAAAATTGATGTGGAACACCAGGAATTCATGCAAACATTTCAAAAAGAACTAGAAAGTAAAATTCACACTTTGCAATTTCAAAATTTAGTACAAGACAATGATAATTAAGACAGTGTGGTCTGTCATATGGAACAGACATACAGATCAGAAGATAAAGTGAGACTGCAGCATTAAATCACACTACATATTGTCTATGAAGCCAAGATCATGTATTGGGAAAAAAATAATTTCAATCAATGACCCTGCTACAGTTAGACGTCAACATGCAAAAATATGAATTGTACCCTTACTTCACACAATGATAACTTCAAAATACAGTAAATCATGTCTAATGTAAGAACTAATCTGTAAAACTTAGAATAAAACATAAGACTAAAATGATGCTTTCAAGCTACCACACAAAACCCACAAGTAACAAAAGAAAACACGTATTATCAGGGTACCATCAAAATGTACAACTTTTTTGCATAAAGAGAATTACTGGTAAAGTAAAAAATTCCACAGACTGGGAGAAAGTATTTGTACATCAGACATTTGATAATCTTATTTCCTAGAAATATGTAAATAACACTTGTAACTCAAAAGAGTAAGTCCAATTAAAAATGAACAAAGAATTTCAATAGACAGTTATTTTCCAAAGAAGATACACAGATAGCCAAAAAGCATATGACATAATATCCAGCATCATTAATCACAGAGAAATTCAAAAGAAAACAACCATAAGATTTTATATCACAGCCACTAGGATATCTATAAATATAATAATAGAAAAAATTAAAACTCTTTTGCAAAGATATGGCCAAACTGAAGCTCCTGTGATATAAGAATGTAAAAGGGGGCAGACAGTGAAAAAATAATGATCTGTAAACAAGTCTAATGGAGAATTACAATATGACACTGCAGTGCTACTACTAGGTACATACCCAAAATAACTGAAAATAAGTGTTGAAACAAAACTATATGTACAAATGTGAAGGATAACTGTATTCACAATAATTAAAAAGGAAGAAAAAGCCCAAAATTATCCATCATCTGATGATGAATGAATTGTATCTTGTCCATACAATGAAATATTATTAAGTCCTAAGAAGGAATATGTTACAACATTGATACATCTTGAAACTATTACTGCAATGAAACCAGCTTACACACACCATACAAAGGATTCCATTTTGTTGAACTGTCTGGAAGAGGCAAGTCTGTAAGGACAGAAAATACACTTGTGCTTGTTAAAGGACAAGGGGGACAAAAGTATAGTGAGAAGATAGTTAAAAGAGAAAAGAATTTTTTTATCTCAATAAAAATTTCTAAAACTGACTGTGGCAGTGATGATATATAGCTGTAGATAAGTTAAAAATTACCAAATTGGAAAATTCACTGAAGCAATTGGTTCACATGTGAATTGTATCTCGGTAAAGATGTTTAAAATATTGCAGTGACTGAGAAAATGACGGGTACGTTATTAAAACCAGAAAGTGTATTCAAAATCTGACCAGAGCAGTATGCCACTCTTGGTACCAACACAGAGAGGTAACACAGCCACAGACAGTGACAGATATTACATGAGTCACAGATGAAATGAGGCTAAGCAGGAAGTCAGAAACCCTCCTTCAAGTTGAGTTACTTACTAGAGTTAAGAAAAGTGAAATTTTCATGACAATTAGATTTTCATAGATGGAAAATGAGTCATTTCTATTTAGTTTTTGGATTGTGCAGTATTTTGAAAGCTACTTATGTGAGGCAAACATTTATTTAGGAAGTGCTGAGAACCTGGAATTGAAATTTAGTCCTTGACTGAATGAAAGCCAACCTCTAGTTTTTCTTATAGAGATCAAAAATCTTCATAAGGAGAAGTGCTCACTGTCAGGTCAATCTATACTCAGATGTCTTGGTAAATATGGAGATATTTCCGTGGCTTAAATATGTAAGATAATTTCTTAGTATCACTCATAAACATGTCTGATCCATCAAAATATTCATTCAAGAATGATAGAAATAAATGTAGGACATTTAATGCACTGTAAATATTTTGCCAAATAGGAGCTTATTCTCTGTAAATTGGAAAGAACTTCCTAGGAGAAGTAAGTATACAGGGTACAGTTCTTGTAACACAGAAACGGCACTGATAGTAAGTTAAGACTTTTGAAGTCTCCTCCCAGCTCAGCAATTCTCTGCCTCTCTGACCCTGCACATGTTCTAACCTCCGTGACTATTTCCTCAGGATACTGAGGTAATGATAGGATCTACTTCAAATGAATATTGTTATTATCACATGTGAGCTTCTAAGTGCATAGAAAAATCCAGGTCATACAGTAAATATTGTAAGGATTTTAAGGAATAAATAAGTCAATAAACATACAGCCATGAATCTCACCATAAACTATACAATTACTATTTTGTTACAAACCACACTCAGGATCCAGATGAACACCAGGCAGAGTGGCATGGTATTCAGCACGACCTGAAGTTCACACCTCATGAGTGCACACCACCTGGCTGAGTGCTTCCTCAGAGTAATTTACCTCTTGTTTCTCAAGGAATAGATCAACTTTGGTGTTCCTAAGCTAGTAATAGTAATGGTTGGAAAGAAGCTTATATCACACTAACTTCCTTAAAATAAAAAACATAACTACCACACAAAGTATTTTGTTTTAATCTTGAAGGTATTGGAAAATGACTAAAAGCAGGCAAAAGGATTCAGATATTGGGTCACAATATTATTCAACTTGTGCCGAGCATGGTAATTCATGCCTGTAATCGCGGCACTCCAGAGGCCAAGGCAGGAGGATCACTGTGAGTTTGAGGCCAGCCTGGGATACAAAGTGAGTTCAAGGCCAGCCTGAACTGCATAATGAAACACTGTCGCAAAAAGACAATCATCACTATCCTCATCATCACCATCAACAGCTGAGCCACAGAATCCAGCCAGGGGCTGCGGGCCGGTCGCAGGTAAATGAGAACCACTGGGCCATAGAAGAGCAGGATGGAGGTCAGGTGGGCACTGCCAGTGGAAAAGACTCGGCACCTGCCTTCTGAGGAATGCATTTTCAATATGGAGAGAGCGATACGAGCGCAGAGAGTGAGTACAAAGAGAGAACACAGGAGTGCAACCCACTCATGTTGGTGAAACTCACCATCTGTACTAGGGAGGTGTCTGCACAGGCCAGAGGAAGCACCATGGGGATATCACAGAAAAACTCTGCACATCGCCGGAGCCACAGCAGGGTAACTTAAAGGTGAGGAATGTGCGGACAGATGCTTGCAAGCAGCTCCCCAGCCAGGTCCCTAGAGTCATGACAACACACACAACATGGCTCATCATGACTGTGTACCAGAAGGGGTGACAGATGACAGCAAAGCAGTCATAGGCCATCATGGTGTCCAAGAAGCACTCAGTGCAGCCCAGGAAGTAGTGAAAATGAGTTGAGAAGCACAGCCCTGGAAAGAGATGGTGTGACTTTGCCCCATTAAGTAGAACATCATTTTGGGAGAACTCACTGATGGGCAAAATATGTCCAACACTGACAGGTTTCCCAGGAAGAAACACATGGGGGTGTGGAGGTTGGAGGAGGTGAGGATGGCCAGAAGAATGAGCAGGTTTCCCAGGAGTGTGAGCAGGTAGAAAGCAAGAGGACAAAACACATTTTCCAGGCCAGTAGTGTGCGGGATTCCCATCAGGAGAAACTGAGTTAATGCGGTGTGGTTGCACTTCCCCACGTGCAGTTAGTCCTGGAAGATGAGAGCACAGCCCCACTGAGAGAAGCTTTTCCCACTACCTGAAAATCCTCAGAGAACCTACAGAATATGATGAGCCACAGTCAGACTTTTCCGTGAGCCTCAATCCAATCTACCACTAATTAATGTACGACATGGAGAAATCCATTTACATATTTTATCAATTCTTTCCTCATAACTATGGGATGGGAAAATACTAGTGGTGTAATAGAATAGGTAGCAGAGAGTAAACTTTGCTGTAAGGCACGTGTGAATTTCTAAACACCATATCTACTCCAGATTGGAGAAAATCTCTCATTTTCCTCTAAATTTTTCCATGTAGTACACTCACATCTAAAATTCGTTAATAGATTAATGTTTCATGTATTTGTTTTTATGAGGAAACTGAACTCAGGGACTTGCTAGTACTAAACACACAAGCTGCCACTGAGCTCATCCCCTAAGTTTAATGCTATGATGGGTATAAAGTACTTAGTGCAATGTCCCTACAACTGTTGCTTTAAAATATATTCAATCAGTGCCAACCAAACTCTGGCAGAGCTAATCCCACCACATTCTTTCTATGTTCTTGGAGCTCATGTAACCCTCAGAAGATGAGGATACGATGAGAACCCTGTGGGCCGTGGAGAAGGGAACTGAGCGCTAGGAAATAAGGAAATAAGATTGTCTTGGGCTACAACCCAGGCCCCAGAACAACACAGCTTTGCTTCCTTTGCCCTTAGAAGGTGTGGAACAGAGCAGCCGGACTATGAGGTGAGTGAAGCGAAAAGTTTCTCATTAATCTTAGACCCAGGCTCTCAGCTGTGAGAACCTAGGCCCAGTAGAACCTCCAGACCTAAGTGAAGAAGCAGCAGGCTTCCCTTCAGGAGAGGATGAACATCCCTCATGTCCTTTCACACCCCAGACCCTGATGGGCCCTGATGTGAAGGTGTCACGAAGAGGAGCAGTGAGAGAGAGGAGGACCCTTTCTCCTCTCCATGTGTCGCTCTCTCTCCTCTGCTTTCCCTAATTACTGCTTGGACTGAAGTGAAGTTACATGGCAGTCCCAGGTGCGTGCAGTTTTTAAAGCGATTAAAGCTCTTGAGCATGTTCTCTTCTCCATTTTTTAACCCTTCCCTCCAGCCTTTCTCTGTGTCCTCATTTACAAACACTCTATTTCCATTTTTCCTTCCAGTTCTTTTTTTCATTTCAATCCCTTTCTGCCCTCCCCTCTACTCTATTTCTTACCTGCTTCCAATTTGAACAAGTTCTTCCTATTTCCTAATATCTACACTTTATCTTGCTTATTATATATACTTTCAGTTTTTCAAACAAGAGAAACAAAGTAATATTTAAATTTGTGTGTTTGATTTATTTCACTTAATATTATGGTCTCAAGTGTATCCATTTATCTAAAACTGTCTCATTTATATTTGTGATAGAGTAGTATTCCATTATATAGAATACCATATTTTCTTTATCCATTCATCTTTTGGTGGACATATGAACTGCATGGTGGATTGACAACTGGTGGTCAACTTGTAATACCCAGATGAAATGAGTAAATGTGGTGTGGGTGTGGGAGGCCCACCTGTGGACTATTGACAGCAGCATATGAGGCAGAACTGGAGAAGAAGTTTTGAGGTTGTTGGGAGCTGAGAGAAGCTGTTGGGTGCTCTTAGAAGCTGTAAGGAGCTGTTAGCTCTCTTGGAGGAACTTGTCATATTGGCTTTCTGGATGAACTCAGCTGTTCTCATTGTCCAAGGCGCTCAAGGCCTTGTTGTCACTGAGAACGGCTTCAGTTCCCTTTGGGGGAGCTCTGGCTCACTTTGAGCATCGCTTCCTGGATCCAGAGGGGAAGAAGGTGAAGGTGCACTGCTCAGTCTCTTGGAGCAGCTTGTTGCATTGGCTTTCATGATAGGAACTTGGCTTTCCTCAACATTGGAGGAGCTCGGGACCTCACTGTTGCTGAGGATGGCTGCGGTACTTTTCGGGGGAGCTCAGGTTCTTACTTTGGGCTCCAGTTTACATCCCTCAGCCTGCTAGCACAGATCTTTCATCCCACTGGCATAGACTTTCTACTTCCACTACTGACCTTTAGGCTTTCCCAGCTCAGATCCATGAAACAGGCCAGCATAAGACATTGTCATGGGCTCTAGACCTCCATCTGGACTCATGGGGGGCATTGTTATGGGCTCTAGGTCTTCAGCTGAAGGATTCATGCAGGACATTACCATGGGATCCAGGCCCTCAGCTGGACTCTTTGGTCTTTAGTGTGTGGACAGATTTCCTACACTCTCTTTATATATGATTCTTTGGGTGACTATTATAAATAATCTTACAAAATATGGGTCCTATATTATATTGTTCCCCTTGCAAAAGCCCCAAACCAACATGGACTATTTCCAAGATTTAGCTATTATAAACTGTACTGCCACAAACGTGGTGTTGTAGTTACCTCTCTCATTGCTGAGACACAATACCTGACACCCAAAGTTAAAGAAGGAAAGGTTTCCTTGGCTCACAGTCTGTAAAGCTTTCAGTCCATAGTCAGCTGGCTCCAAGGCTGGGGGCGTTCCAGACAAATGTCACAAAAAAGAAACAGTTAGTGGTGGGCAGAAGAAAGAAAAGCGGCAAAGGATGACCACAGCTCTTTCTATCCCTTGTATTTTATCCTGGCTACTTAGGGTGGGTAGAACTCACACCCTTAATGCTAGTGTCCTTGATCCTGGCATTGAAGCCATGAATCAATACCAGTGACACACAATCTAGATCCATCCACCTCTAAAAATGCCCTAACCTGTGATCTCATGAAGGTTTGAGGGTACATCTAACCACAGGCTACATCACATGAATATGTGTATATCACTATTGTATGATGACTTGAACTTTTTCAGGAAGGTATCGAAAAGGGAAGTAGTTATGTCAAATGACACCTCTAGTTTGTTTTTGGAGGAATCTCTATACTAATTTCCTTAGTGATTGTACCAATTTATACTCCTTCCAACAATGGAATAAGGTCCTTCTCCCACCCACTCCTCCAACACCTTACCAGCATTTGTTACTGATTTCTTGATGATGGGCATGCTTTCTGGAATGAAACTGAATCTCATTGTTATTTTAATTTGCATTTCTCAAATAACTAGTGAATAATTGATGTACCCCACAAAACTGTCGTTCAAAATCAATGGAGAAATAAGATACTTTCATGAAAAAGAACAAAAGAAGAAATTTTTGACCACCTAACTAGCCCTAAAGAATACTCTAAAGAATATATTAGAAAGAGATAATGAAGACCATACACACAAGAACATCAACAGAAAGAAGCAGCCAATCAGGGAAAGTAATTAAACAGAGGGAAAAGACAGGAAAATAACATGAAAATAATTAGCCAATACATAACAGTTATAATTATAATGTAAATGGTCTCAATTCACCAATCAAAAGAAACAGACTGGCAGAATGGATCAAGAAACAAGAGTTAACAATATGCTGCTTTCAAAAACTCTTGCAACCCAAAAACAAATTTATAGACTAAAAGTCAAAGGATGAAAGACAATTCTCCATGCTACAGGCACCCAGAGAAAAAGCATGGGCAGATACACTATTTTCAAGAGTGTAAATTTTAAGCCAAAACTGATCAAGAGACAAAGAAGGTCACTACATACTTGTTAAGGGAAAACTCTAAGAAGCAATAACAATGATAAATGTACATGACCAAATGCCAGAGCACCCAACTACATAAAGCAAATATTAATAGACATTAAAAACCAAATAAACACTAATGCAATTATAGTGGGGGACCTTAATAACCCCCTCACAAACAGATAGATAACTATCAACAAAAAATCAACAAAGAAATATCAGAATTAAACCAAGCCTGTGAACAAATGGACTTGGTAGATTTCTAAGAACGTTCCAACTAAAACATCAGAATACACATTCTTCTCAGGTGCACATGGCACCTTTTCCAAAATAAACCACATATTGACCCATAAAACATGTTTAAGTAAATGTAGAGGAATGGAAATTATCCCATACATACAATCTGATGATTGCACAATAAAACTGGAAATCAATGACAAAAGAACTCACATGGCTATGTAAACACATGAAAGTTAAGCAACGCCCTTCTGAACAACCACTGGGTCACATAAGAAGTTAAAGATCAAATTAAATAGTACATATAATTAAATCCTAATGCCAATACAACATACTGGACCTTGTGGGATACAAAAATCAATAGCATTCCTATACACAAGCAACAAACTCACAGAAAAATTAGGGAAACCAAACCCTTTATGATAGCCAAAAAATTGAAATACTTAGGAATCAGTCTAACAAAGGAAATACAAGATCTATACAGTGGAAATCACAGTACTCTGAATAAAGGGATTTAAGAGGATATCATAAAATGGAAAGATATTCCTGCTCATGGATAGGAAGAACCAGCATAGTAAAAATGGCCCTAGTCCGAAAACTGCTATACATATGTGTTTTTAGTTTGATTCATTACTTTATTTTTTATTTTAAAAGTATAAAAAAAGACAATAACAAACACAAAGTAGCATAAGAATAGTACAATCGAATCTGAGTTACAGATAAGGTGACAGGGAATCAAAAATGATTGTTGCATTACATATTGATAACTTCTAAGTGTATATTCAGGAAAATACGTATAGACATGCAAAATTGATCAGACAATTAATCATCAACTATTCCTTACAATAAAGTGACCTAAGTCAGTAGTACAACTTCTTTTTATAGTGTGAAAGCAAAAAGAACTATATCAACTACAACAGAAAAAGAGAAAAAAGAAAAAAAAAATAAACGAAAAGCATTAAGAGACACAAAGTAGCTCAGTAAACTTATAATCATAATTGAATTATAGACAAAGCAACAGAAAACCAACAATAGTTGTTGCATTTCATATTGATATCTTCAAAATGTATGCTCCGGAGGACACATATAGACATACAAGATTGATCAAACAATCAGTCATCAACTATTCCTTACCATTCAGTGACATAAGTCAATAGTAAAACCATGTTAGCCATCCTGCACATATGTATATACAAACATACTTACATAAAATTTTGACTCCTTCTTTTCTCCTTTCCCTCGTCCCATCTGTTCTTTACTTTTGAACAGATTTCCTTCATGTCTCTTAGTTTATGTTCCCACCCTAAGGTTCTTACACCAGTGACACAATACGTTGCCTGCACATGTACCTCTGATTTATTTCACTTATAAGTATGGTGTCTAATTGTGACCATTTGCCTACAAAGGCCCCAAATCTGTCCCTCTTTATAGCTGAGTAATATTCTATTGTATAAAAATGCCACAGTTTTTAATCCAGTCTTCTGTGGATGGACATTTGGGTTGCTTCCACAATTTAGCTATTACAAATTGCGCTGCTATAAACATGGGTGCACATATATCAGAGTGGTATGATGCTTTCAGATCTTCTGGGAAAATACCCAGAAGAGGAATAGCTGGTTTGAATGGAACCTCTAGACCTAGTTTGCTGAGGAATCTCCAAACTGCTCTCCACAGTGGTTGCACCAGTCTGCATTCCCACCAGCAGTGTAATAGAGTCCCTATTTCTCCACAGCCTCGCCAGCATTTGTTATTGGATGACTTTTTCATGCTGGCCACTCTTACTGGGCTGAGATGGAATCTCAGTGTTGATTTTATTTGCATTTCTCGAATGACTAAGGATGTGGAACATTTTCTCATATATTTATTTGCCACTTGTATTTCTTTATCTGAGAAGTGTGTATTCATCTCAGATGCCCATTTCTGGATTGGGTCTTTGAATTTGGATAGGTACATGTTTTTTAATTCTTTGTCTGTTCTAGAGAGAAGACCTTTGTCTGAGGGACAGCTAGCTGGATTTTTTCCCAATTTGTGGGTTTTCTTTTGACTTTGCTGGTGATTTCTTTAGATGTACAAAAACTTTTCAGTAGAATGAGGGCCCAATTATTGATTCTTTGAAGTATTTCCCTTGCAGCTTCATTTTTGTTCATGAACTCTCTGCCTACTCCTATCTCTTCAAGATTTTTACCTACTTTCTCTTCCAATAGATTTAGAGTTTCTGTTTTAATGTTGAGGTCTGTGATCCATTTTGACCTGAGTTTGGTGCATGGTGATAGACTTGGGTCTATTTTCAGTTTTTGGCAAGAGGCAAGCCAGTTTTTCCAGCACCATTTATTAAACAGGCCTTCTTTTTTCCAGTGAGTTTGGTTGA